>VXBQ01002340.1:711790-914261 GCA_013400175.1 Phainopepla nitens
GGCGGGGCTGAGGTAGGGCCGGGGCCGGGCCGGGTCGGGTCCGCCGGCCTCGCCGCAGAGAGGGCGCGTCCCCCTGTTCCCCCAGACTCCCGCGGCCGGGGGTGCTCTCATTTACTGGGGAAGGGGGAGGCAGGGCGGAGGGCGCAGGTGTGGGAGCGCACCCTGGGGCGGGGGTCGTCGGTANACTTGAGGTCTGCCAGCCAAAACGGTGACAGCAACAAGGAAGCCAGAGCTCGTTCCCCGGCTTGTGCCTACCTCGGGTCTCTCTTCCCATGCTTGGGAAACCTAGGTGGAAATCCTACCATGTTTTCAGAAGTCTTCTTGCGAGCAAATAGGGTAAGGAACATGGAAGTCGTGTTTCACTCCTGCGCACGCTTAACCCTTCGTTGAGAAACTTGTGTGGAACGCAATAGCAGCACTCACCTGAAAGTTGTCACTCCACGGCTCCTTTCAACTCGCCGCTCGGAGTTTTGGTACCTGAACAAAAGCACCCAATTTTTTTGGGTTGTTGCCCCGGGTAACCTCTGCTACTTCACGCTCGCAGCGAGCTGAGCATCAGCGCGACACTGGGGACAGCCACAGGCGGGCCGAGGCGCCCGGGCAGCGCCTACAGCCTGCAGCATTTGCTGCCCGACCGGCGGTCCCAGCACCTGCCCCACGGGGAGGGACGCGGTGTCCCCGGGCGCCAGGGGCGGCCAGGCGGGCCTCTCCCGCGGGACACGGCGCTCCCATCCATTTTCCCCGCACCGCCGCGCCGGATAAGTCCCGCCGGGCCCCGCAGCGGTACCTGCGGCAGGGCTGAGCCGGGGCGGCAGCGGCACGGGCCGACCGCCGGCACCGGGCTGCACGGCGACTCGCTGCTGCCACCTCTCGCTTGGCGTTCTCGCAGCTTCCCCAAACTCTGCTCGAACAAGAGATTCACCTGCCTGATGATCCCTCTTCTCACCGACGGATGGTTGCGGTGGATACCCCTCCCTTAATGTCACGGCAAGGCCGGAGGCTACGTCTTCCCGGTGCCGGAAGGCCTTGTTGTAGGCTTGAGGTCACTTTTTGGGGGGACAGGGGGAGTTTATTTCCATATTTTTTGGATCATATAGATAACCAGCATGTGTCCTTTCCTTGCTTTAGGTGAAGGTGGCCCACCCACCTGTGACAAAATAGGTAAGTTACAACTGAGGGTGATTGAGCCTGGCAGAACCCCTCAATGCCAATCCAGACTTTGCCGAGCTACTAGGAACTGTGAGAAGAACACCTCTGGGCTCAAATCTAGAGTAAGCCAAACACCTCCTTGTCAGGTACTGATCTGGCATGCCTTGATGCCTGCTGAATTGCAGCTGTAGAGGGGAGCTGGCTGGTGGCAGAACACGGTGGCCAGTCCAGTCTTGACTTGAGTAGAGCAGTGACCAATTAGCCCATTGTCTGAACTTTTGGTTGGACGAAAAGTTCATTTTGTCTGCTAAGTGCAAGACCCTGGGTTTGTGATTCCCAGCCTGAGACAGGGATCTAATCCTGAACTGAAAGTAGTGGATCACTCAGTAGTTACCTGGAGTCACTGCCTTATAGTTAAACCTCAAGATGTACTTGATAATAAAATTACTGGGTGCCACAGTACCACAGATATGCCACTGCATCATGGGATCCATCTTCTGCAGCCCAGCCTCTTTTTCAGAGCTGTAAGGTCTTTCTGTCAATAAAGGTAAAGGAGATTGAAAGACTGGAAGTCGGCTGTGTCCTCCTTCAATTCTCCCTCAAATATTCCCATGTAATAGGGACATTTCATGGCCCTGAGGACTGTACACCTCTGACCTAATTGTAGGATAAGTAGTATGTGCTGTGAAGAATGAACCTAAGGCATCTGATTCTCCCCATGTTGCAAAGGTTACTCAGCTGGCTATACTGATCTTAGTTAAATATAGTAACCATAAAGAAATATAATCATGTAGGCCCTCTGTAGGGAAAGTGAGGCCTGGAGCAGAAGGGTTTTGGGAGAATCTGTGAGGTGTCTGAAATCTGTTTTTCTCTCACAAGGTTTCCTCCTTTCACATCACAGTTTTCCATGAGAAGAATTTCATCTTAAGATGCTGCAAGATTCAAAAAGCTGCTCCTTTTCCTGTCACTTTCCTCCCCTGATTCTTCCTGCATCACATTTTCAATGTTCCCTGATACCAGGTGAGGCCAGAGAAGGGGCCAAGACCAAGCCCTCCTTATGGATATGGAGAAACGTAACAAGGGAATTAAATCAGAGTTTCAATATGACTTTTTACTGGTGGTGCTGCTGTCACAGAGGAAGAGTAAAGGAGATCAGTGAGGGGTAAGATTGTGAAAAGCAGTGGGATCTACTTCTGGAAGAGGTTGCCCCATCTACAGTAGATGCTGTCTGCCAACTTCATTTTCAGTGACTAAACCTCTTCTTGTCAGAACAAGCCAAAAGCATATGTAGGTGGAAGCTGTTCACTTTTTTGGTCAGTCCCAGACTTCTCAGCTGTAGACAGTCTGTTTTCTCAGGCTTCTCAGGTCTGTACCTAGAAGTGATGTATCTATCCTAATATTCGGTTAACTTCTCTGAGGGCTTGTTCGAGTTGGAGTTTTTTATTTTTTCCTTGAAAAAGGTGGAAAAAGAAAAGGAAATTATCACATCAAGGCAGATAGTTTCTAGCATGGTAACTTTAAAAGCATCTTTGCCATTTATATTTGCCTCTTAGATTTACAAAGGTTCTTGAGGCCTCCAATTTCTAGTTTGTCGAACTAATGACAAGCAAAAAATTTAGAAAACAGAAAAAAAGAAGTATTAACATGAATAGAGTTAAATGCAGTAATAGAATTTTCAAATAATTAGTCCTCCAAATGACTGTATTATAAAAAATTAGCATTTTTCAATTTTTCAAGTTTAGGCTCAAAGGTTCCATCTTGGAATAGCTGGTTGCCAGTGATAATTTTCCCATCCTGCTAACTAAAATATCTATCTTTTTACTTTGTGAAAAATACTTTCATGAGGTAAAGGATAAAACTAGCAGTGGGGGAAAAGTCCATTAGTCAACAGTTAGATGAGTCATCTGAAATATGGGATACTTAGATGCTAGTTGTGTCTGCAAGTTCTGTCTCAACATAAATCATACTTTATTTTTGTTCGAGCCTTCTTGGAACGGAATTTGGAAGCTTGGATTTTTGGACAGAAAGGAAAACATTTCTGTTTTGACATTCTTTAAGATTATGTTTAAATTAAAATGTATACTTCACGTAAAGATAGTTGAGATCATGGTCCAAGTCCAGCAACTTCTTTTGTCACACTGAAGTCAATGGGAACTTTCCATACTATAAATGCAACTGAAGTGAAACCAGGTATATGTAATAGTTTTGTGTTTCAGACAATCTTTAGCAAATCTGGAATAAAATTGGGAAAACTTTTTGCCCTTTTTAATAAACTAAAAAATAAGTCAAGCCTGAATAGTTTTTCAATTTTAGAGCAGAATTTCAAAGAAGTTCTTGCAATTACTGCCTTATCCCTTTCTAAGAATTATTTCAAGATGAAACTATTAAAAGAAGTTGACAACATCCATCGAAATACATTTCAGATGAGAAAGAGCATGTTTCTTGAGTCATACAGTGTGGTGTCTTAATGAAACTAGGCTGGTAATGAATTCAAATAATTGATCCAAATTTCTTCTCTTTTATTTGACTTTGATGTTATCTTTAGAAAGTCAGATCATCATTGAATTATTGTAATGCTAATGTATTTTCCATTTCTCCAAAATTGTTGCACAATATTGTATGATAACAAAGTACCCGTAAATCCTGGGATGAGGATCTTTTTCTGTGCCATGATGATGACATGGCAAGAGGTTTGCATGATTGTATTTGCATAAGCTTGCATTCTGATCTCATGAAAATATTTTTTAAACAGAAGTCTCCTAAAAAAATATAAGGTATTTTCAATTCTGAGGCACAGCTGGCTTCGACTCAGTCTGATTATGAGTAAATTATTGTTGAAGTGCTAAGCTTGACTGGCAATAGGAAGATACAATTGAATTTGTAGTATCTGCAGATTTTGTAAATGCATCTGTATTTGCATTGGGAGAGTTGGTTTTCGTGTACTGAAGACAGCTCACATCCCTAGGACCTGACTGAGATTTTCTTATTCCCAGCTTCATCCACTGATGACCAGATAGACAGTTATGAACACATTCTCTCTGAAACAGCTGTATTAAAATATTTTTGGGCCTACTTTACTTAAAAAATAATTTCAAAAATTATTGTTTAGTGAATAGCTGTCATTAGTTTCCTAAACAATTTGGCATTCTGAACATGTCAGATTTTCACATGAAATTATACAAAAGGTTAAAAATTCAATTGAATTCCATAGTGTGTGTCAGTCATGATCAATCAGAGCTCCTATTCAAGGTATAGTAAGTGAACTGCATTTTTTATCAATAAAACTTAATCTAAGTGTTCCTGATTAATGAGCTAATTGGAGTTTTACTTAAATTCAAAGAAAAACATAGTGAAAATATTAAGAGGGTAACAGACAATGTAGCTTCTTTTCCCTATCAATTAAAAAGATCTAATTTAAAAAGGGGTTGAGGTTTTTAGTTTGTGGAGTTTTTGTTGTTTTTTGGCATATTGTGATTTGGAAGATGGAAGGCCAGAAGTTGAAATGAAAATTAATGGAGTGTAAAAATTGTTCTTTTCAGCATCCAGTAAAACAAAGTTTGCTGTTATAAATTCATATACCCTGCGCATGAATAGGCTATACAAAGAGCTGAATGTTTTGAAATAATTTGTAAACCCTAATCCCATGAAAGAAAGTAATTTCATTCTGTCTTCATATCACCCAGTATTACTAGCAGTATGATGTCAACTTGGCTGTAAATTATAATCTATGGTTGGATGTCTGTGGATGTTCAAAACATGTTTTTCCCTATTATTGTTAACTGAAATGACAAGCCATTCTCAGGATACATCCTTTAATACATTTGCAGCTATAAAATCATTTAGGATTAAGGTATAACACAAAACTGTATTGTACTTTTGGATTCTTTTTTCTCTTCTCTGTATTTGTATGTTGAATAAGTCCGTCTCAACAAAAAAGATCATCCTGCAAAAAGTCAAACAGAAATCTTGCCATGGATTCAGAAAATTAAGCTGTTTGAATAAAAGTTAGTAAAATCTTGTTCACAATGATAATCCTTTTATTTAATCCATTTATGTCTGAGTTTTGCTTTGTATCTTTCCACAGTGTAAAAGACTGTCAGAGTTCGAGGAACGAGTAGATTGATTATCTAGTTAGACCTCATATTGCATAAGACTGAGATATTACCTACCCTGAAGACAAAATTAATGACTTGGCATTATGGAATTATGGAATGCTGGGTCATTTTCTAATCTGTTCTCTATTATATTTAGTCAGTATTAGGAAAGATGAAGCTAGTTTTGCTTCACTGTTATACTCCATGAGCATCATGCTCCAAAAGTGACACACATTTACCTTTTCCAACCAGTGTGATTTTAATTGCCTTGAGAGTCTTGGTAGTGTTTTTCCGGTGCTCAGGAGAGCTTCTTGTCTGACACTTTTTCAGAACCTTACTCTAAATTTAATTTGATAGTTTCACTAACAACTCTTGTGAAAACTCCCACCTCTGAAGCTCCATGGGTATACAGCTGTTAGCAAGGACAACTTACAAGAATTGTCTTCTTATGTGGCATGCACATGAGTGTTTTAGAGTACAGAAAGACACATGGCAATATTTCCCATACCTGAAGTTTCTTGAATGGGCCACTGGTGCGTTCAGAACGTTTCCCCTACCGGTGGCACCAAGGCTGAGGTCCCAGATGGGGGCTGCTTGGAGGGCACTGATGGCAGTGTGGGCACAAGGCCCTCCAGCATATCCCTTACATTGTGAGGCACAGAATATTTCATTTCCTTTCATTTCGCAGCTGAACTCTTCATAGCTGTGAAGTAGATTGCCTTACACTTTGACCTGATAATTCTCTCTGTCAGGCCTCAGTTCATCTCAAAAAAGGTTGGACTGTGTCAGATCATCTGATTCATGCTTACTACCCAGTTTTACCACATTTTGCTACAGGTTATCTTGCATAATCGATGATGTCTGGTACTACACATGATTTGTAAAGAGGTGTGTTTGTCATCATCCCGTAATGTTTTCAGTAGCAAGCTTACTTCTACAAACTAAGTTGTTTAGAAAGAATAATTTTCAGTAACAAAGTCAGCTGTAGTTTAAATGGCCATTCACATAAGAGTTGAAAGGCTGACTATGCAATGGATGAGTACAATACTGAATTTTTCCTATGAAAGTAAAAGTTTACAACATCATGGTTTTCTGTCTGGGAAATTAGATTTTTACAATGATGTTTTAAAAATGGAAATAGTGAAAAAATATTTGACATAATATTTAAACAATTATAAATTTTTTAGCTTGGTCCCGTTCCTGAAGTCTGTTGTTGTCTCATGTTCTTTGTGGTAGTTTTCAGCACATCTTTTAAATGCATCAAGAAAATGTGTGCTGCACAATGGGCAGGATGTGTTTTTCCTCATTTCCTGTTCTACTCCTGCTCTTTCAATTTCAGGGTAACAAATTTTGAAGGAAAGCTTGAGTTTCTTACCTATGCTTTTTCAGCAGAAAAACTAACTGCTTATTTTCATATAATCCTGTTATGTAAATCTCTGTATTACTGTACACCTGACCTCCCTTGTGATATTTTTAACTTAGTGGAAAACAGAAAGATATGTTTTATCAGCACCACCTGCTAAAATTACAAAGGAAAAGATAACTGTGTTTAGTATTTTCTTACCTTTTATGGAAGAAGAAATAAATGGAAGTAATAAACTGTAAAGCAGTACAAATTCTAAGAAGGAAATAAGATGTTTTATGATCCTAATGTAAGAATTTTATTATCACAATTATTATTTATCAAAAACTTACTAAAAATACATTTATATAAATTTATGTAGTCAGTAATTTTTGCTAAATTTTGAAATCTTCACAATTTCTACTGTGGCTATACACTATGAAAACAACTATAGTTGTTCAAAAGTAAGGTAGTCAGCCCCAGCAGCAGTCCTTTTGGAGAGACACTGAAAGTATGCTGTGACAGCTCTGATGAGCTGAACAGCAAGAATCCTTTTAAAGGGGTAAAGCCTTTTAACTGAATTACAAAAAATCTTTGACATTTCCCATATCAACTCTGTTCCTAAAGTAAGTTACTATTGTCACACAGAGTTCAGATGGCGAATCTTCTCCTTTCTCACTCTAGGATATCAATTTGGAAATTTGTATTAGATTCAGTGACCTTTGGTTATATTTATGTTATTTGTGATGTCTGTGAGATTTTTCAGCTGTTATAAAACATCTGAGAATGGTACTGTGGTTTTGGAAGTTTGAACATATTCTGTAGAAAAATACAGGTGAGCAACTATCCATCTTTGGATTCTTTTTTCCTATTGCTTATTCTAAGGAGTGATTGACAATGTAGTTGCCAACTTAACCTAATACTGCATCAAGCAATTGTGTGACACAGAGTAGGCTTTGATCTTCATACACTTAGCATGAATTTTTTTGCTAGACTGTACTTTCACATGTTGAGGTACTTATTTCTTTTAAAAAAACTAAACCACAAAACAAAATGTAAGAGATGTCAATATACTGTTATTTTAGTAGTACATAGTGGCTAAACCCCTTCACTTTTCAAAAGCTACTGTTTTTGTTTTCATACACAGAGCTCAAAAAAAGTAGAATCATAGGATCACAGAATGTTAAGGGGTGAAAGGTACCTTAAAGATTATCTAATTCCGACCCCTCTGCCATTCACCTCCCAAATGACCAGGTTGTTCAAGACCTTATCCAGCCTGGCCTTGAACACTTCCAGGGATGATGCATCCAAAGTTTTTCTGAGGGCAATCTGCTCCAGTATATCACCAACTTCACAGTAAAGAATTTCTTCCTAGTATCTAGTCTAAATTTCCCCTTTCATTTTGTACTCATTACTCCTTGCCTCTTTACAGAATGGATTGTATGTTTATAATGGCAAGCATTAATTTCAACAATTTGTAAATTATATTCTTCACTCAGGTTTCATGTGTAGAAGTCATTGTATTACAGTGAAGAACAATACTTTGATCTGGAAAAGATATTTCATTGGTGGTTTAGTGACTTGTTCCTCAGATATAATATTGCATTAGTCTATTATAAAAAATGTGATCTGGAATTTTTACAGTTATAATAACAATCTCAGGATTGTCACAATCATAGGGATAGCAGGCAATTTGTGTGATGTATATATACATATGAAGTGGTCATTAAAACAGAGGGCTGAGGGTCAGGATAGTCTGTTACAGATCTTCCCTGAGACATGATATGTCTGTATCTTCCATATTGCTGATTTCTACTGTTTCACTTGAATGGGGGTGTCAAACTTGAGGTTTATGGATGAGGAACAACATATAAGCATGATAGAAAAACTCCCTCCACTGTTCTCCAGAATGTGCAAGTACAAAGAGCCACCACAACATGAGCATCTGTGAAAGGCAGACTGCCCTATGGCTGTTTCACAGGCTTCTCTTCTCCCACCGGTTTGTCAGGTGGTCTCAGTTTTCTCTTTTATAGGTAGCTGGAAATAAATAGGATGTTACTGGAAGAGGTGAAGTTGTCCATCAGATACTACAGGTTAATATATTTTTTTGTGAAGAATGACACGAACTAGGTACTCCTGACCATTTTAGTAAAAGTCCAGACTACTCTTTCAGCTCAGACAGGCAGTGGGTGTTCATCAGCCTTCCAGAGCAAGGGGGAAGGCTATTCACCTTATATATCAAAGGGGCCTCCTTTGCCCTTAATTTCTTCTCTATACATTGATGATTACCTGATTTCATTTCAGTGTTATTGTCTACCTTAGCCAACTCTGTCAACCTTTTTTAATCTCCTAACATCCTGTAACTCAGCTTCATCCATTGCCTTAAAGCCCCTTAAAGATTCTGAAAATGTTTGTTCTTTTCTGAGAGACCTGTGACACTCTTGCTCCCACTCTGCACCCTTTCTTATCAGTTACAAAAAGCTGATGGAACCTCTCCAAGGCCTTGAGTGATTTGTTCAGTTGTGTTCCCTCAATCTGTGAGCTGGGAGATCTGGTAAAGGTATTATCTCTGTTATCTCTTTTTCCTGAGGGTCTGTGTATCAAGGTGGGATTTATTACTTTTTTGGTGTCTTCTCTTTGCTTATTTTGATAATATTCTCAAAAAATGTCCTTACATTACAAATGTCACATACCCTTTATATTTCACACAGTTTTTACCTTCCACCTATCCTTACAGTACTTTTCAATATTAACGCAATGTTTGAGCAACTGGAACTCATCCTCTTAGGAGAATTGATCTAGATGAAAAAACGAAGCCAGTTCTTTTTGTTCAAGTCATTTATTAAGAGGATTCCGAAGGTAACGTCACCTGGTGCTCTTTCAAGAAATAAAATGTGCTTTTTGCAGACTCTGAAGAGAGCAACAGCTACATGAAATTACTTTGATTTTTACAAAGTATTTTACTGGTAGAAGAAATGCACTGATATTAAAAGAAAAACACCCCTGGTAACAACAAATAAGTAGCCACTTGGATTATATAATAATTTAACATGAAGACTCAAAAACAACTCCAGTCCTGTGGGCTTTTAAAATACCAAATAACCTTCAGATCTTTTAGTGCTGCTTTGACAGCTTTTTACAACAGCAGCTGAGACAGTCTGCATATTCTGCACAGAACTCCCAGTATTCAGCAAAAACTGATAAGCCAAAATATTTTAGCTGCAACTCTCTACTTTTCCCAAGATATCTTCTTGAGCTCTTTCTAGGTAATTTCCCTGCTCTAGTGCCTTATGTGAGAGCTTGATCATGTGACTTCATTTCACTTAATGTTTTTTGTTGTGGATCAGAAATTATTGAAGAAGCTCAGTTTTCAATAACTTTCCATGCACCTCAACTCCTTCCCAGAGGCAGTTTACTCTTTCTTGTTGTGTTTCCAAGTGAAAAAAACAGACCTGTACTCATCTTAAGGTGTTCAGACTTTTGAATGAACCATGAATTTGATAGACATCTTTAATCTAGAGCTCTAGGCAGTAAAAGAGTGGGGAGGTGGGAGTAAAAACCATTTTGGCCTTTCCAAGAACTACGTCAGGAAAACATCCTGCATCCTAGACACAGAAAAATACAGGGATGAATAAAAATGGTTTCTGAATGACATGGCATAGGCTTTTACAGCCTACAAACCTTTAAAACTCCTGTGAAAAGAGTTGATACTGCATATTGCTTAGTGTAACACAAAAAAAGAACATCGTCCTAGACACTGGTGATGATTTTATTCTTTGCAGATTCCTAAGAATTCCCAGATTGAGGTAATTTCCCTCTAAATTCCATCCTCACATGGAATTATTATGTGGCTGCTGAGGCAGCCACATAATCTGGAGGTCAAACATCCACCAGGACTACTGCAGATACATTTTGAAAAATTCAGGGAAGGAATGGTTGCTTCTAAAGGCAATAGTAAAGAAGAATAATTGTCTAGGTAACTATAGTTTTCTGGCATTGTTTACCTATAGAATGGACATCACCCTTTTCTGGAGCATATTTAAAACCATTAAATTCTCCAAATTAGACCTTACCTTACCCAAAATATTCAGTGTACATAGATGATATTAAATTTTCTCCTTTATTCTTGGTATATGGACAACAGGACTAGGTAATAGGTGCACAGTGTGGACATATGGATGGCTTAAAACTGTGTTGTCTTTCAAAAATGATCCTCTGAGAGTAACCTTTTCATGCTTACATGGTTTATTTCTTCCCATAGGACTGACTTCTAACAGGTTGCTTTTCACCTTTTACTTGCACAACTGCACACTGCTTGTACAACCATTTCAATTTATTTTTTGAATTGTGGGATCATTTATGCAATTTATCAAAGTAATTTTAAATTCTAATTTTATGTTTCAACATGCTTGCAGTCTCACCTGATTTTCCATTATTTGTGCATTTAATAAGCTTGTTTTTACTTTAGTATCAAATTCATCAATGACAAGACTTAAGTAAAAATGGATTCTGAGCAGACCTCTTCAACTCTGGGAGGTAATTCATTGACAGATACCCTTCTGATTACAGGTTTTCAACAAGATTTACACCCATGCTGTAGCAGATTTACCCAGATCACCCTGTAATAAATTTGGTCTACATCCTGTCTCCCTAACCTGCTTACAGAGTATCATGTAGGACACCATTAAAGTTTTTATTATTCTTGTGAAATGAAACATATTTCTATGTTCCTGTGTTTTCATTTTATCCACAAGTTTCATCATCCCACTCTAGGATAAAATGATATTGATTTGACACATTTAATGTTTTTACTAATCCACATTACCTGCTATTAATCTTGTAATCTTTCATTCTCTTGTCTACTTGGAAATGTTTTAGTTGCTTGTATCAAAGTTACTCAGGGTCCACAATGAAGCTGAAAAATCTGAAAAATCCCCGTTAAGTCATCCAGCTCAATTATTTTTACTGTTCTTGGGGTTAATCTGCATTTAAGCAACCTTTTTGTCCCTATAAATTTTCAAAAATAACTGCTAATAAATGTGTTTATTTCAGCCATTTTGATAAATATTTTAGAATTAAATTTATCTTGGCCAACTGATTTCCAAACAGGTATCTTACCTAAATGTATTCACACCTCTTTTCCCCTTGTTCTAGGCTGAGATCTTATTCCATGGGTGTGCAGTAATCAATTGTGAAAGCCAGTGATTACTGGTGGGAAATTTTGGAAAGGTAAGTTTCAAAAAGGGCACAAAACTCATGGGTTTTCTTCACTGTTGGACAATGAGCAGGGATTTTTTTCCTACTCTTCTGCTAGCAAGCTGTGCATATGTTATGGGGATATGCCTTGTGAGTTTCATGGGGTTTATACTTTGGTCTAACCTATGTTATTTTGTGTTAATCTTTAGCAACCTGATTTTGTCTTCACTTCCTGGATTCTTCTTTTGCTTGAAGTAAGTGAAGAAGTCATTAGCTACATCGATCGCTTCTTACCCTTCCCCTTCACTGCACTACAAAATTGTGTGAAAATATGACTGTGGCTTAAAAGTCATGTGTGACATGACATTCTACAGAAGAGGTGATGCCTACACAGAAGTGAGTATGACAGATAAAAAATTTATCAGAGGGAGATATACTGCTCACGCAGAGCGAATTAGCTTTTTCTAAATCAGATGTACATTTAATTTACATAGCATGCAGAGGCGTTGGAATTGTTGTAACTTATCAATTACATATTTTAAGATTAGTATAAAAACGTTGTCTAGGAGAACAATAATGCCTTTTTTGTTTCTCATCTGTTTTTATAATGCCTGTTTTATAATCCTACAAGTCTGTTTTGCAAACAGTGCTAATACCAGTCAATTATACTAGCTGGCATTTGACAAGACCTACAAACACCTAACAAATTACCAACTGAGTCACTACATGAGCAGGAATTTACAGCGATGAACAATGCTACTATTTCTATTTATAGGTGTTTCTTACTGTTTTTGTTTTGATTACTTACACACACATGCACATAAGCAGGGCTCATCAGCTCATTGCAGCCTCACAGTTGACTCAGTCTGGCAGCTGATGAATCTACAGCAGATCAGCTGTTCCTTTGTTAGAAGAATTATTACAATTCACATTGCAGAATTCAGTATTTCTGGACAAGGGTGGATCCCCTTATACTGAAAGAATTGAATAGTGTCACTGTTTACATAATAAACGACATCTGATGAAGCACAGTATCTTGGTCCTTCATAATTAAAAATGCTAGTTATATATATAATATGCAGTATACTATATAATATTAATAATATTTTATATTAATACTGGAGAAAATATGACATCTCACCCTATGAAAATAAATGGTCTAGCAAATAATATGAAAAGAAATAAAAAATCTTATGTTTGTGCTTTCATACATGCAATCAGTGATGAACAAAGCAATGTCTGCATTACACACCTCAGGCTGTGAAATATTGCCACATTCTTTTTGAGGAGAAGGGCTTTTAGGGTTCATTTGACCCCCTATTCTTCTTTTATGATGTCATCAGAAGAGAGAACTCATCAAAGCTCTGTGTCCTGAGATCCACAGTGAAACTCCCATTGCACTGTAGCACCTGCTTGTAGCCAACAATTTGTTTTACTCTGTCTTTAGACTCAAGACCTTTTATATCTTTCTTTTTCTATTGGATTCACCTCTGATGCGCCTGATTCAAGAAGTGCAGTTGCTCTTGTACAGAGAAATTTACCATTTCAGGGCAACATGCCATTGCACAGAACAGCTCTCTACCACACTCCAGCTCCTACTTCATGAAGCTTTTCCCATGCTGAGAAGAACATAAAGAACCATTATAACACTGAAGGTTGAATATGTGTTTCAAATTCACAGAGCTTAGCTTTACAGAGCATAATACTCCCACAGGCATTGACTGAGAGGAAAATGAGTCAGGCTTAACTTCCAGTCTTTCTTACTGATGCACTCAGAAAATATGCAGGGGAAGCTAGTCACTAGCTAGTCCCAGTTTTGCTTTTAGGAGTCAGAGCAGAGGCAGTGGATTATGATCTGGAGGCAGCATCCAGGATGCTGCTTTTAGCACCTAGGTTGCCTGCTACTGTCAGAAGCTATTGCTATCACAAGGTAGAGGAAAAGGGTGAAGCAAGGAAGGTTGGAAATGTCCATCAATTGACCTCTTCTGTCCTACTGGTGATGAAGGAAGCCGTGAGAAGGGCTCATAAAGGCAATGCTGAGCATCCCAGGAAAAATAGGGAATGCCCAGCACTTCAAACAGTCCCCAACTCTGGGAGGCCTGGACCTCACATGTGACATGGGTGCTCTGGCTGTAACTGGAAGAAGCTAAATGAGCTATAAGTGGGCACCAGAAGGGCTGGGATGGAAATACTGGCAACCAACACATGCTCTGGACATAGTCAGATGGTGAGGAGTATGCAGCATGCACAAGAGCTGCTCTCACCCTTGTTGTAAGGCCTTTTTCCCTCTTGTCTGCCTAATTTTTGATGTAGTGGCAAGACTTGGCTCTGATTGCATTAGAACAGACATTTTTGTGTTGCAAGATACACTCAGGTATCATTTTGGACACCATTTGGCACCTCCTAGAAAACAAATAAGGGTTTTCAACCTAGACACAAAAATGAAGCTAGCATTATTTTTAAAGGCAAAAAATGCTGAAAGGTTTTTCATTTTATGTTTGAAAACCATCTTATCAAAATGTGCCAGTGGTTATTTTTCCCAACACTTTATGTGTGTAATACGAAGGGAAAATAAAACATTGGGAAAGGTAAAAACAATCAGAGATTGTAGACCATATGGTGAGGGCAGATCTTGAAGAACAATAAAGTCATCATCCTCTGGCCTTTAATGTTCATTTGTTTTCCGGTTGTTTGTAATGTACCCTGTGGCAGCATTATAAATCTTCTTCCTGTGTAATAACCCTTTCTACTTCTTTTCTTGCAATTACAAAAGGTGGTTTATTTTTATCAGCCATTCCAGACAACACAGATCCCATCTAATGTATATCTGGAGCAGTAAAAAGATTGAGTATAGAAGTGTCTCATATAGTGTGGTACATAAAATCAAACATTAATAAAGGCTTTTGACAACCTCCATCTGTTTGATCTTCACACTTCTTTCTCCTTCTGCTTTTTTAAGAGATAAAGTCTTGAAGTATTTCAGCATTTCCTCTAACTCATCTAGTCTGCCAATTTTTTACAGCAACTTCTCAGTTGCTTAGTCCTGTGACCAAATCAGAGAACACTGTTTTTGTTGGGGTCATAGGTGTTACTTTTGTGTCTCTGAAAAACACACAGAAAGTATCTTGGAGCACTTCTGAATCTGACGACGAGCTGCTGCAAAGCGTTGACTGTGGGGTCATGGAAAGTGTGACTACATGTACTGAGATGTAGGAGTAAAAAAGATTGAGAAATTCTTGAGCACAGTTTTATCCAGTTATAAAACTACACTTGAGCTGGAAAAAGAATTACTGTTTCCTTGTTTCAAGCATAAAATATCAGGATAGGTTTTCTTGATGCAGTTTGTTGAATGTTCATATCAGTAGTTAAAGCATGGGAAGTGCAGATTTTGATCACAAGAATTGTCGTCTCAGAAGAATTCTCTTAGCACCAGTTCAACCTTCTTTAACAAAAATTAGATCCAGAAAATAAAAATTAAGTACCTAAACTGTTAGTTCTGTCTCTATACTTAGACCCTCTGACACTGCAACTATATTTTATAATGCTGTCCAGGAGTTCAAGCTAAAATTAAAATTTACCAGGCTTAAAAAAGAGTCACCACCAATAATAAAAAAACAAACACAAAGATCCCCTCAAAAACAGGATGTATGAATCCATGGGCTGAAAATGAGCAGGTTCTTGCTTGTCTTCTGTGTACAACTTGCTCCTTTCCTGTAAGCACAAACATTAGGCTACAGATTCATGCTCTCAGTGAGTTTAATGTGGGTGAAATAGATCCAAGATCCATACATGACAAAAAAATTAAAACTATATATTTTGATGTGTGAGGAAATAGTTGTACAATTACACACATCACAAGAGTTTTCATATAAACCAGTGAAGTCCTTGAAAAAATTCAACTCTTACCTTGCATGTTTTGTTTAATACAAAACATGCACAATTTTGTTTCATTTGCTTAAAGTGACATTATTCTATTTTGAAAGATGGTAAAAAAAAGAAAAAATTATCATCAAAACTTGTACATATCATGCTATGAGAAACTATTTAGTGATATTATAATGGCCTTAGTCTAATTCAAAATTTCTTCTTCATGAAGATGTATTCTCAAGTACCAGAGAGATGAAAATCACTTAAATGATTGTTCTTTGCTGTGCTTTCATAGCTGATGCCATACATGTTGCAAAGAAAATATTCATACCAATTTTAATTGTTCGTAGATCTTAATTCTAACATATGCAAGCAAGGGCAAATGTGTTTTAAGAAGAAATAATAGAAGATAATGCAAATTAAATCTATCTGTAGAATAAATGTATTATGAATTCCTTTTCATATAATCAAATTATTTCCTGTTTTCACAATGTAGCACAGCACTTCTTAAGATCATCAAAACCAAGTAGGACCAAAAAAATACATCCACTTGCTACTTATGAGTAAAAATCAAGCAATCTTATATTTGTTCATTTCCTTAAGGAAGAACTGCTTCACTAAAATTTTAGCCCATGGTTATATCAAAAAAACAACTTAAGACAATACTTACCAGCAGACTATAAGTTGATGTCAGTGCAGGAGTCATGTTTTGCTAAAATAGAAGCTGTGAGTATTTATGTAATTTCAAAAAGGAGCTCTACTAAAAACTCCTGAGATTAAAAAAAAAAAAAGGCAGGTGTGTAACAGAATATTTCTTCCAACACCCTAGTTGTTTAACACTGATTCAAAACCAAATACAGTCATTAGAACCAGTTAACTGCTCATTAGCTCATCACTGTGGTTCTGTTACAATTATACCCTTTGGAAGATTCTTGAGGAACTTTCTTGGTGAAGTATTTCTGAGGCAGTCTTTTTCTGAATCAATCCAGAAGGAAATGGCCAGGGAGATCAGACAGGACTTTTACTATATCACAGATGTCTCAAATTGCTTTAAGGAGGTTTTCAAGAGCTGGTTGGACAAAACAGCCTGCTCTGTATTGAACATTGACTGTGCTTTAATAAGGGTTTTGGGAATAACTGATCTCCTAAAGTCTTTTCCTAAATGCATAAACTTATCAGTGGCCTCAGTGTGATTTTTGAAGTGTCCATTTATGAGAAAAAAAATAGGCTAAAGTGTGATAAATATTCAATTACTTATGAATTAAAATTCGGTTTAGGAGCCTGCAGCATTATCCACTTTTATCAGCATAGTTTAAAAAGTAAGTTCTGGACCAGATGTGGTGTTGTGACAGATTGCTGGACACCTAGACTAGAGTGAGTAACAATTGTTCAAAGAAATCAGTGCCACTTAAACATCCAAATACCTCCATATGAATTTGATCTATCCTTCATCTGTATAGCAAACTATCTGTCTTTTTTTTGTGTGTGTGGGGTTTTTTTTTGTTTTGTGTTTTGGTTTTTTTTTTTTTTTTTGTTTGGATGTGCTCAAAGGTCTTCTATTCTGTAGTGACGTTTCCATATATTCTACTAGGTCAAATTTCATTTTCATGTTCTACTATATTATGTAAAGAAATTGGATAGTTGTCATTCTATCTTAGAAACTGCATTACATTACATATCCTTTAAATTAGAGATCTGCATATCTTCTATATCTGCTAGGACAAAAATTTTTGCAGTTAAATGATGGTTGAAAAAAATGTGGAACCATGTGTTCTCATAATACAGACAAAAATATTGTTCAAATTAAGATTTTTCTTCTTTTCATGCACAATTTTGGTTGCAATGTAAAAAATGTAGGTTCTAGGGAGTGGGGTAGAGAAAGGGGGAGCTTAAAATTCAAGGGTATTTAGTGAGGTAATGTGCCAAAGCCTCAGATAGTATTCTGCTGTTGAAGCTCCCATCCTTTTCCATACATAGACTGGCATTGATCAAACTGTGTTTTTCTCGTGGAGTAACTGATGTGTGCTAGCACTTTTGTAAAGCCACAAGGAATTCTCATGGTAACAAGATCATTTCTCCCCAAGACAATGAAACTTCATATGCCTTTTGTCCATCATCCACCTGAATATTCCTTCCAGATTAAAAAAAAAAAACGTAGAGAAAGACATCCTTACCTTGTCTGGACAGGCTCTTCAGTGAGAGTAAATGCATGTGACAGCACACCAAAGGGTCGCTACTTCTATCATCCTTGACACTTTTACCACCATGCTTTAGTACAGGGCTCACAAGCAGAATTTGCTGTGCAATCCACTACTTACTGTCATTTATTTCCTTCTCATCTCTGTGTACCTCGTATTCCATGACTCCTAGGAAAGACTTCATGCCCATATTCTTCCTCCCAATCCTTTCCCAACAGATGGCATGGGATAACTCTGCTTATTTTCTAGAGCCTTCTTCAGACTAAGCAAAGAGCCTTTTCAGTCCTTTCCTCCCATTTTCTTGTAATCGCTAATTCCAAGATTGGTCAGAGGGTCTCTTTTGTACTACCATTCCCAAGAGTGCTTGGATTACTCGTACTCCTGATTTACCTGAAATCTATCTGGAATTATTTGTAATTGGACCAGCATGAACAAATGTGTGAGTGTTCATGCATGCATACATATGTCTCTGGGTTAGAGGAATAAAGAATGGGGAGTTCCCATTCTTATGGGATGAACAGCACTTCAAAGTTCTTGAAAACAGAGAAAACAGAAACATCAACAATTTTATAAAAAGGTTTCCTTTTTTTTTTTGAATGCTACTTTTTACATAGAATCCCTATCTGCAAAAAGATAATAATATCCTTCTAATTTCTAATCTCTTTCTTGTTTTTCAAACTAAAACAAAGGCTAAGAATAAAACCAGTAACTATCACAGAGGAGTTTTCTATATAAGTGATTTCTTTCTGCTCCCTCTGTACCTTTTTTTCAGATTCAGAATGCCTGTAGCATGGTCTGAATTGTGTTACAAAAAACTGCATAAATCCCCTCTGTGTTTAAGCAGCTGGTAGCTGCTTCACCTTTTTTCTTACACATGATGTTTTGTCCATAATAATATCTATTTCAGCCAGATGGATATAAGCCTGAGGATCCCTATCCATGAATGTTTACCCACAGCACCATCATGTGAATGCACTGCTGAATCAATGATCAGAATTCCTAAGGAGAATCAATATGTTGTTTCATTTGATCTGAGATACCACCTTAGCTTCCATTTATGTAAACCTCAAAGATCTCTGGAGATTACTTTGCACAACATTTTTTTTTCAGAATATAATGAAAAATTAATTTAAATTGGCAAGCATTGTTGGGAACAAATATCTGTAGAATTTTATATATAGAAGAAATGATGGTTAATAAACTCCAGGTATGAGTGTTGCTAGTCATTCTGCATGAATGATTTCTCCATTTTTCCCCCTACTTAATTAATTTGACTCCATAAAAACTTGCAAGTGTAGTGTACAGAAGAAAAATGGGTTTAAAATAAAAACCCCCCTCAGAACCAATATAAAGCATTTAGTAAGGAGTTTAGTTCTTTAAAGAATATAATACATTTTGAGCTAAATGAGCATTAGAGGCTAAATTAGCATTAGAGGCTAAATAGGCATATGGAATCATTTCAGTGCAAAAACTTTCAGAATGATTTAAGAACATTAAGAAATAAACAATTCACAACTGGCTAATACTTGGATTTTACAGTACTACATCTTCAGACATATGAAACCAAATCACCTTAGTTGCAGAATACAAATGTACTAGTAACTAAGTACATTATAGTTCCAGTTGGTGAGGAAATAATTTCTATCCAGCTTAGGGAAGGTTCAGTAATTAATACATATCAGTGCTATCAGTTCACTGTGATGAACAACCAGCCAATGAAGGTCCCTTCAACCATATAGCAAGCTATCACAAAGCAGATATCTTGATTTAAATAGTTGTGTCATCTAAGGAGGAGACAAGCCATATATTCCTATAATGAAAAGAAACCTGTATTAATATAAGCCAGTATGTGGTATAGTACTAGGTGATGTAAAAATTGCCAAGTGATGCATCTGACTCAACACTCTCAAACTTTACCTGCTGAAATATAATTAAAGTCTTGAGTTGAGTCGTATGCCCTGGAATGAATCCTGTCTAAAATGAAACATAATAAATGTTTGAACGAGGTAAGAAATAAGACTGCGGCAAGACCGTGGGAAGTGCATGATACTGCAAAAGGAAGGTGAAATAACCTGAATCATGTAGGCAGTAGAGAACATGTCTAGGTAACAGCAAGTTGTAAATAATTCATGGAGAAATTACCTAAGTGTTAACAAGATCATATGATTTCAGAATAATTTCATTTTGGGTTGTGCTAGTAATGCAGTCCCACTACATATGAGAAAAAGAGGCATTTTTCATATTCTGTGATAACATTTCCCACTGCAAAACTTGACATCTCCTTTACCCATAGAAATTATTGTTCAGACATGATCAGGAAGACCCTTAGTGTTTTGCACTATTCATGTAACAGCAGATATACAACGCATAGCCCTCCATAAACCTCTCTACCTGTTTATCAAATTAAACTATATTTTAAGCTATCATAGGGCTATTTAAAGAGAGCTTGTATCTCAAATACATTCTCCATCAGTAGGCATGGGGGAAGCATAGTGTCCAAGGTTTACTTACAGCAAAATATGGTTATTCTGAGCAGCATTCATTAGTCTGCAGGAGCCGTATTCTGGCAAGGAAAGCATGGGCAAAACCTTTTCCAGGAATGGATGAATGTGGACTGGACAACAGCTGCTGCAGTGTGAACAGTGTTCTTTGTTTCTGTGGTCTGATGTCTTATTTCTCAGCCAAGTTTCAGCTCCTCAGACCTTCTGCCACAGACCACGAAAGGTAGTTTGTTTGATGGTATGACTGAGCAGATCTGGAGTTCCTATGGATGATTCAGTTATACCTGAGCTTCAGCACAACTGCTTTTATTCAAAAAGGATAAATAAAGGATAAATAAGGATAAGGATAAATTGATAAATAGTGAAATATCAATATTTGTATGGTGACGCCATTGTAACAGTGCATCAAATGGTAAATAAGTTTTTAGTACAGGTACTTGTACTTATTTACTGTTTCACAGAATCTATAAAATACACTATGAAATAAGAAATAATTATTTAAAAGAAAAAAAAATCGCACCTGATTACAAAACTGAAAACTATGGTCAAAGATCCCCAAAGAGCCTTCTTAAAATGTCTGGATCTAGCAGTAAAAGTAATGTGTTGGTGTAGGGACGTATTTCATAGGGAAAACAAGGCTATTTCTGTCTTTCAGTTCTTTGAAAGATGGTAGTTTTCCTATTATTTTTTAAAGGAAACAGGCACAAAATAGGGAAGTGATATCTAGTAACAGAGGAGAGCTTAGATCTTATTTTCTTCCCCCCTCTTCCCCCCCCCCACACTTTTTTACTGCTTTTTACTGTCCAAGGCTCGAGCTCAATCACTGTAAGTTCTAAGTTCTATCACCAAATTCATTCCCCTGAGTCCTGGGCAGATAACAGAGAAGGAAGGCTTCACATTAATCAGAAAGGGGATTTTGTTAACTTTATAATGAGCTAATCTGGAAACACCCTTAGGGAGATGAGTTCAGGGATCAAAATCAAAGGCTGAAGTCTCTGGAGTCAAAAAAACAGTTATTTGCCTTCTTGATGGTTGGATTTTGCGTCCACCTGTTCCTTTCAAAGTGCCTCTTTAAAGACCATTAAAAAGGCAGTGATTAAGGGCAGATGTTGAACAGACTGTGTTTCCAACACACCAGTTTGGGTTCATTCATTTCTACTCTGCTTTTTCTCCTGGCTAAAGATGAGTTCAGTGCAGTCTTTTTATCATATCCACAGTCAGATGTAATCCGTAATTTTTTTTAAAGAATTTTTTCATCTCTTTTCTCTCTCTTTGTTAACTTTTACCCCTCAGTTTATGTTATTAACAGCTCTCAAAACATTTTATAAACTTTCCTTGACTTTGCAACCCTTCAACTCACAGCCAGAATAGACCTCATGAACCACAGTTATTAAAGTTGGCAGAAATAGATCCAGTATTTTCTCAGTGTAAAGCTGATTCAAAACTATAGTTAACAAAATTGAAAAAAGTGAAAGTACTCTCTGCTACATCACTGGGCTTGACATTTCTAAATAATCTTAGCATTTCCCTTGTCATTTCCACCGTTGCTCAAAGATCCAGGCTCTAGGAAATTTTTCATGAAATTACACCATTTTGCAGGAGACCACATAGAGTGAATAAGGGTCAAACCTAGACCAAAAGAAGCTTCTAATATAAAGAAAATATTGATGGTTATCTCTGTGGTATTGCATAAATATAAAACTTAATATTATATCTCATGAATGCAAGCTGTGTTTGCTGATGACTAAACTCTTGAGTTAGATATAAGACTTTGGTGAAACTTTGGAGTAGGGCCTCACATTGGAATTTTGCTGAGGCTTAGCAAGGTAATGCCCTCATCTCTTTTTGAAACAGAACTGATCCAGTGATGTAGTCATCGTGTTGCTTCTTTAAGGAACCCCAGAGAATTAGCAAGTTGTTTAAGAATGCTTATTGCAGATGGTGTGGGAATCAGTCCAAATACAAAAGAGAGGAAAGTCAGCTATTGCCTCTCTTGTACTTGATCTTGAACTCTAGAAAGGGAAAACTTGTAGAAAAGTCACTTTGAAAACTCAGCAGGAGGCTTGCCTGACTAAAGCCAGCACTCTTAGGCCTATAATTGCATAAATGTTAATTAAATAAGACAACTAATGAGAACTGACTAACAGGAGCTAAGAAGAAGTAAAGAGCAGCTGCTTTTTGGGATTCTGCCACATATAGTCTTGATCCTACTTCAGCACCAACTTCCCATATTTGCCTCTCTTCTCTACTGAATGCAGGCTCAAACCTATAGTTCACAATTGTATCCTGTCTGGCTTGGCTAATTCCCAAGATAAACAAGTCTTTTTGTTCCCTGAGGAACAAGGTTAGCTGTGCTGGAGAAGTACAAAGGGAATTAGGTAAGAGACAGGGTGACAAGGACAAGGAGAAAGAAGTCCATTTCCATCAAAGCAGTCAAAGAAGAAATGGGAGCTGATAAGGGCAGTAATGCCCCCAAAAGGTGAATGATGCCCAAGAGACCATAAAAGAAAACTGAAAGTGAAATACTTGAGAAATACAAGGACCTGCTACAAATATCACGAGTCTGAGTTTTTCTAGTGAGGACTATTGTTAAAGAATTTCCTAAATCCAAAGCAAAACCAGAGAATGGAAAAATGAATTGCCTGTCATACAGAATAAGAAAGGTGGATGTAAGGTGAAGAAAAGAGATTCTGATAGATACAAAGAAAAATATACTAATTTCTATTATTGAAGTCAAATATTCCCACTGAAATGGCCCAACCATAACTGAGCTATATGTGGAGGAGGAGAGGAGAATCAGAGGCACTGAAATAATATATTAGTCTATTTCGGGAAAGGATTGCAACAAATTAGTACCACTGCAACAACATAAAAATATTCTATAGATTCCAAGAACTTAAATCTGTGGTTCATTATATTATAAGTCCAACAAGTGTTTATAGTTCTGTGCTTACCAGATTTTTAATTTCCTAGATATGGATAACACAAAAAATTATTGCAAAGAATAACAATGTCATTTCTGTTTGCAAAAGCTAAAAGATTTTGTCATTCAAGGGTGATACAATGTCAAGGAACAAAGTTGATCTGGAAGGCTTATAAGTGCTACGTACACAAACCAGTATCTTGGTGTTTTTCAGCTTAAATCAAAAGCAAGTTTAAAAACCCAGACTACTACATAATGCTTTCTAGTTCAAAATCATGGATTTGAGTTTCACAAAGGAATTCAGAGGTCAGACTGAGAGGATTCTTGTATCCAAGACTCTGGAAGGTTGTGAAAGAATCATTTACAGTACTTGGAGTTTGTTGCCAAGCACAAAGAAAATTCTGTAGGGGAGAGCTCTAGATTTAGTTGAATACCTAGGCAGCTGAAACAGGATTTTAATAAAAACCTGGAAACTTGCATGAAAGAAATCCTGAGAAAATATTAATCATCAAAGAATCTTATCAAGAAGGTCAAAAAGTTAAGAAAGAAGATGATTAAACAAGGTCAAGCTCATTCAGATCAGTAATGAAGGGTCAAAATAACTCCATGAGTGGCCAAGTTAAAACAGCATTCTGCTTCTCTTTGCAGATAATGGGACATCATTGTTGAATACATAGCAGGAGTAAGATGGCTGTGAGAAGGATCCTATGAAGTGGAAACTGAGACATTGGAAATGCCAGGAGAAATTAAGGAGGTCAGATCCTCCTCGTAGGTACCTCCTCAGCCTATGGAGTGGCCTACCTGGTAGGATGGTTTACCTCCAATTTTTAGATTTCCAAGCACAGAAACATGGTAAAGTGTGCAAATGAGTCTAGTAGCAATGATTTTTACTAAAAGCTCGATGTTTTAAGGTATCAAAAATAGTTCTTGAAGCAGTAACTTTTCAAAAGGAGGAAGTTATCTAATCAGCTGCAAATATATGACTATGACCTCTGCAGTGTGCAAGACTTGGAATATATTGTCAAAGAAAAAGCAATTAAGACTAAAAAGGCAAATACGAATTGGCATAAAATGCAAGAACAAGAAAGCCTTGCTATTAGGGATTGATAAATGAATTTTCTTCTATAAATGGAAGGTTCATGAAAAGGAAATGACAGTGGAAGAGAAAAGTTTGAGATCATCAAGATGAGACAGAAGTTATCGGTGTGATGTGGTCCAGAGAAAGGAAATATAATTAAACATATCAGAAGAATTGGCAGGAGACTAAGAAATATTAATAAAAAGCCCTAGAAGAAAATTGCCATGAAGAGTCCTACATACATTGTGATCATCCACATTCAGGAAAATGAAATTTGTATTAAAAAGAGTACAGAGATTGCTCAGAGAAAGGGCAAAACTTCCTGCAAACAGTGACTAACAGAATTTCTTTTAATAATCTCACTAAACAGAGACTGAATGACACACGCTTGATCCCTCTGTGAGAGACATTCACTTCCCTCTCTGCTTTCTAGACCAAAAACTGTGATGGAGTTTGTTAAGCCAGAAGAAAATATTGATACAGGAAAAAGGAAAAAGCTCTAGGCTGTGCACAAGTAAATTTAGATTAGAACTAACAATATATTCTTTAACAAAATGAGACTTTGAACCATCTTTCCAGTAAGAAGTGGGGGGACAAAATGAAACAGTTTTAAGATAGAATTAGTTGTTTTATGACACAATTCAACCCAGCTGCTTGGCATAGTTGAAGATTCATTACATTTTCCTTGTGATGTTTATATGACCTGCTTTTTATTGTACAAACAAGTAATTGGTGTGCTATATTTATTAATTAATTGAGAAAGTATAGAAAAAGTTAAGTTCACATAGGTCATCAATTAATGAAAAAAAAACCAAATAGCAAAACATATCCAGCAATATATGTTTATTTAACTGACTACTAAATACTTAGATAGAGATATACTGATTAATATATGCATCTAGGAAAATCCTTTTGCTGTACCTTACTATCAGGAGTCGCATGTTTATCATGAACATCCTGACAGTCATAGAAAGAAGTGTCCAGGTGGGAATGAGGTTATTACGAGGCCTTTTTCCTAAGTAGCAATAAAGACTGACTGTTGTGTCAGTGGTGAGCATGAGAAAGATGCATTCCTTGCTCAGAAAATGAAATGAAGTATGCTATAGCTGTGCTTAATGTCTTCCATTCCCCAGAAGGCACTCTCAGTAGTTCCAACAAATCCCAGTGATATTGCTTGCTATCAAATAGCGAAAATGAGTTCATAAGCCAAGCTTGACATAATGCACTTCTTATTGTAGCATGTGTACATGCTGGAGAGAAGCATTTTAGATGCAGTCTGTCTTTCTTTTCTCTTTTGACAGCCAAGCATTTGGGCCTCTGCCTCTGAGGCTTCTGCCTTGGCCCTCACAGGTCATTACAAGGGGCTGGCCAGGTCTGTAAAGACTCCAACACTAACAGGTCAGTGACTGTGTGCTAAGCAAGTAGGCTCCTGGAGCAGTACCCATGGCTCAGTGGGGAGCACATATGTGCACACACAGTACTTATATATGTCCCCATATGATGCTGGCTAGGTCCAGGGGGTCAGTCAGACCTCCTGCTGCCACAGATGTTCCCGGATAGCGGGTCCCGGGAGGGAGTGCTCGTCCTGGAGATCTCCAGCAGGGTCCCAGCCACGCGCTATCCTAGCAAGCTCGGCCTGAGTGAATCAGGCAGTTCAGCTCTTTTAGTGATTCTCAGCTCTTTTAGGATTCCAGCTCTCAGCTTGCTAGGAATTTGCCTTGGCCGACTCAGGGAAGAAGAAACAAGAAGCGCCGTGTGGATGTTCTACATAATCGTTTAATGCAGGTTCCCTGAAGGGGTGTCCAGTGATGGTGTCTTCTGCCAAACTGGGCAGGAGCAGAGGTTTTTATAGGGTTAGTGAGGATTGGGAATCTATCCAATGGTTTTAGGGTCGAGGTGAAATGACCTATAGTCTTAGGACATCTGGAATGTAGCCAATAGTATTGCAAAGAGATAAGAGAGGGTCTTGAGGAAGGAAGCAGAGCCTAGTCCATGACTAGGCACTTCCTATCTCCAAGGAGGCCGAGCAGTGGGCTCTGCGACTGCAACACCCATATATACGGACTGTGCAGCTGCATATACTAATACACATAGATACATCACATGTGTCATCCAGCCAGCGGTGGAGAATTGTGTAAAGGTGATCCAAACCACCAAAATACCCACTGAAAATGTACTTTCAGACAGTATTAGTGTCACCCAGGCTCTGAAGCAGCCAACTTTTTGCTTGCAGCAGTATCCTGGGCATCTAAACACATTGGGAAGCACTGGCTACTTTTTAAGGACACCTGGAAGAAGCCTTATAAGCCACTTCTTCCTTTCTGAGTTCTTGTTTGCTCAGATCAAGACCTGAGTCATAACTCAAATGCTTAGCCAGACAGGATTAGATATATATATATATATTTTTTGAGAACTTTAAAGTTAAAAACAATCAGAATGAAAGCTTCAGCAAGCTTTGCTTGCCCCAAGAGCTATCTGGTCACATGGGTGTCAAAATCTGCCTACCCTGGTTGCAGACACTTACAAGGGTAAATTAAATCTGAACTGCATTATGAAACAGAATACTGCTTAAAAATGAGTGCAAATATATACCCTCCCCCCCACTTTTTTAAACTTGTGATAAATTTACATCCATCATGAGGAATTTATTAATTACAGAAAATTTGCATTTTATTTCTCCTCCTGGTTACTGAAATAAACTTTAAATAAAAATAAGGCAAAAATAATTGAAAATTAGTAGAAATTAAAAGTAATCTTCTGAAAATAAATGTACTGTTCTTTGAATATTTTTTTAATATTTTTTCCTCATAGAATATTTTTAATTTAATATACTTAGCAAGAAATATCACAACTGTTTAGTAAAATAAAAATGGTCTCAGGGGTAGATGTATTTTTAGATCAGAAAGAATTTAAGTCAGCTGAGAATTAAACTGTGTTTTTAACATGGGCTGTGTTGAATCTCCTATCTGTAGTTGTTCTGACATGTGAATTCACGGAAAGACCAACTTAATGAAAACTTTCAAGTCTTTCAAGATGGCAGATTAGAAACCTCCTGGTATTGAGTGTAGAGTTGCAGGTGAAAATGCTCTCCTCTAATTAGGCAGAAGTATTTGTAGCAGCTTTTGCTTTGCTAAGGCCCTAGATTTGTGTGTGTGTGTTTGTGTTTGTTTGTGTTTGTGTTTGTGACTTTATCCCTACCTGAGTGGCTGACTAAGAGATTTGTGTTACACCTCTTTTAGGGAAAAAGCTATTTTTCAGTTCTTTCAGTAGTCTCTCTCTCTCTGCCACCTCCACAGATGTGTCTTAATGATATAGTCTGCCCTGCAGTGCTGCAGCCTTCAAAACCTGAATTTTGACATAGTAGTTGTTAATATTAGAATCTGCTCTGTGCTACATTGAATCCTCTTACATTTTGCTGCGCCTCTTTTTTTACCATACCTCCTATTGGGGTGGCTAATTTTGATTTAACACATTTATCCAAAACAAAGAGTGGCATGAATAAAAACCCAAAACAGAGAGTTATATTTATAAACAAATTAGATAATGTTTGCAAAGCACTTCAATTGTGGTTTGCTAAATCAGCACTACATTTTATCAACCTGAAATAATTAAATCAGAAATAACTATGTTTCCTTTAATTCTGCTTCACATTTTGTAGCCTAGCAAATTGTCAAGAACCATGACTGATTCCAGCTCTTCACTAAAACAAGGTATCTACCGTTCAGCAGGAAATTAAGTTTTGTCTCTTTTTCACCCTCAAGTGGTACTCTGAATTTCTATAGT
This sequence comes from Phainopepla nitens, assembly GCA_013400175.1. Lineage (NCBI taxonomy): Eukaryota > Metazoa > Chordata > Aves > Passeriformes > Bombycillidae > Phainopepla > Phainopepla nitens. Next base: position 739,922 of record VXBQ01002340.1, read on the forward strand.
CCTTAAAATATTCATATTGTAATATATATTTTACTTTGCGTGGAACTTAGCTATAGGGAAAGTACTCAAGAATTAAACTTTTTTTTTTGTTAGCAACTTTGAATGAATTTATACTTTCTACTGAAAAAAAATTTAAAAGTTTTATATATATATATATATAATCTGAAATTTTACTGTTTTGCTGGGGTTTTATTGGGTCCTACAAAATATTTTTGCCTGCTGCTAAGCATAGCAAGATATTCCATCTAGTCATTATCAGCTGTCCATATACAATCTTTAATGTCCCCTGTTTTCCCTGGACAATCACACTGTATCTGGTCCAGATTTATACAGATTATGACTCCTCTCTACTTTGTTCAGTTACCAAGTGCCCACTGTCTGAAAAACAGCATGATATTAAGACCTGGAAGATTGTCCAATTCAAAACTCCCAATATATATTCATTAAGTACAGCATGCAGTGAGAAATAACATGTAACAAAGTAGAAACCAGAATTTGAACTAGAAATCAAAGGTAAGAATAATTGGGATTTCGGTTTTGATATAAATTGAGAGTAGACAACACAATATTCTGAACAATGATACTCTGGAAAATGTTCCAACTTTAGTGTTACAAACTCAGGAGCATTTGCAAATACCAACTGGAGTAAAATATGTATGTAACAATTGTTTTATACTGAAAAGTCACTCATGAAGAAAAATAGTTTAAATGGACCTTGTCCAAAATAAAATTCTTATAATTCAGTACAGGGGCTCATATTGTTCATCACACTTACAGTGAGAATTTAGTATACTCCCTTGGTTCCATAAATTTCAAGGTTAGATAGTCAAGAAGATGTGTGCATTCAGATGGGGTTTTTTACTGATCTTTGCTTCCTTGAATTCTTGATTTCAGGTGTAGACAATCATTCTTAGGTACAGAATGATGAAGCATACAATATTTTTGCAGTCCTTCAGGTCCCAGGGCAGATTTTTTGTCGAAACTGGCTTATATTTTAGAATTGAAAAGTAGGAGGGATGTAAACTAAGGAAAACATAAATCACACTTCTAACATTACACTTTTGATTTATTGTTACCTTTAGAGACCATTCCATGTTTTATAAGTCATCATTACTGAGTAAACTATAGAAGGTGATTCTCAATAGTATTTTGTTTATGAGACTTCATCTTTTTTGGCCAATCACATGATAATTCATGAATTCTATCTTTAACTCTGGTATATAAAATAGAGATGTTCAAGAATTTATTGCTAAGAATATGATGGTCTGTATACTTGTATTCTGCAATACAGGAATTAAGGTACATGCAAAAGCTCTCATACACAAATAGACTCACTTCTAGCTCTCATACTGAAGCTCAAAGTGTCTGTCTGAATTTAGAGATCATGGGCTCAATTTTTTTGTATGTGTGATCACTGAGTTAGCTTGTATGCTGCTTGGGCATAAGGCTACATCACAGTAATTTAATTTTAATATTTGCGGTCTGCAGGTCTGTGTTTGTTGCAGGATGAGAATCTAGTTCATGCCAGGTCTACATGAATCTTTCAGAGGCAGTGAAATGTGATTTAGGATTTCGCTGAGAGTCATGGAATCAGGGTATACTTGCTATACTCTTAAATACTAAAGGATCTGTCTTAAATTTCAGGCAACCTGGAGCAATCTTTTTTGTTTCTGTTGCAGTGTGATAATGTTAGACACATTCAACACGCAAAGCATATTCATTTAATGCAGTTTGGAAAAGTGTACTACTTTGAAAAAAGCTGTGGCTTTAAAAGTTGGTGTTTTGTTGAATCATTCCTATTCTTTATCTTTTTGGCGCTTTTTGATTTTTCATTAGGTAGCAATGTGCATTGCTAAAAAGAAAGAAGGAAAACACTGATAACTACAAAAATGTACACTAGTTTATCTGCAGCTGATCCTTGATATCACATGGTGTCGATACTTGTAATGCTTAGAAAACCCTCGGTTCCTTTCAACACATCTACTATATGCTTTCTGCTAATATGGATTCATTTTCCAGCCTTGTACCTGCTGCATGCAGCATGTAACAGACTATCTGCTTGAAAATCAGATGGTTAGCTGAGTTCTCACCCTGTTTTCAGTCTCCTGCTGCTGTCTGCATTGCCAGGTTTCATGAGGATACTGTGATTTTCAAGCTATTACTTCATTTCTGATCTCTCAGTCTAAGCTGGAAGGCATCCTTTTTAGCAGATGTTTCATAAAGGCAGATCTTCCAAGTCAAACAGTAGTTGAGAATCAAGATTCCCTGTAATGACTAAGATATCATATGTAGTTTCATGAGCATGGTGTAGAGAACCCCGGAAAGAAACGGAAAAGCACACTTCAACAGAGTGGTGGCATCTAAATCTCTCGGATACTGAGTGTCAGTACTGGATAATGAGGGACAAATTATCTCAGGGAAAGTCCTGCTCTGGATTTCCTGTGTTAATTCCAGTTAACTCCAGTAATTTTGGTAACTATGTCTGTATTTCAGGATATCCTAGAGTGTGACATTTGATAGGAGCAACCAAGGAGATCAAAGCTCCGGTCTTGTTTTTTTTTTTTTTTTGGTTGGGTTTTTTTTGGGTTTTTTTGCTTTGTTTTGTTTGTTTGTTTGTTTTTGTTTTTCTGTCCAGGCTTATCAATTGCCTTAAGTATCCAGCAAGATTTTTTCAAAAGGTCTTTGAAATTCTGTTTCTGTTAAAATAAACAGGCATTTAGCCACCACTTTTAGTAGATAAAAGCATCTGCAGCCAACTAATGATGGCTTGTGAAAATAGCAATGAACTTTTATTTTCACTATTCCTTTTTTTTGCATGTGAGTTTTCCTGAAAATTAAGGGTATTTTTCTCTGGGTTTTTTAGTTCCTCTTGGTTCCTCCTCCTTACACATCCCTGAATATCCTTTACGATGCAGCAGCTTTTTTACCAAACATTTGTTCCTTTTTAAGAAAAGATCTTTTGAGAAGCACAGCTTTATTTTATATTCAGATGTACTCTTTATATGTAATTGTAGTCCATATAGTCAAAAACAATCTTAGATGGATCCTCATGCATTTCCCAAAAATATTTGTATGAACATTAGTCTTAAAATTGGATAATCAAAAATATGCAGGAAGCAAGAGGTAATAAAACCTTTAATCCTTGAATATGCAGACTATATCACTGTTCTGTAATATATATATGCCATTCCATAACAAATACCATTTCTGTAAATTCAATGTATGACCAGATTTTCTTGAGCACTTTTTATCAAGTGGATTAAAGAATAGCAAAACCAGTCTTGGTTTGTTAGTTGGTGTGGTTTTTGTTTTTTTTGTCATGGAGGAAAATCTATTTCAGAACGTGTTGTTGAAGTTTTTTAACATATTTTCCAGAAAATGTGGAAAATTACCCACCAACAAGCTTCTTGATAGTATACCCAAGTACTGGACATTGTCTTTGAATGAGATCTTGAAGGAAGGTGTGGAAAGGGACAAGAGAGAAATGCAATTCCACCTTTCAAGATTTATTTCCAGTTTCTCAGAGACGGGATCTAATCCAGAGGATGTCTAGGTTTAGCATCTGTGCATGACTTCTACATTAAAAAAAGGAGGTATGGATGACAGAGATTGCTAATGAATTGTGAGATAGATAAAAAAGCTGGAGGAAAAGGGACAGTTTGACAGCTGTCAGAAAGGAGAAGGATCATTTTTTGGTGACACTGTTGGGAATGGGATCCTGTTTAATAGATGCAGTAGTGGCCACCAGGTAAGGGCTAGCATCGGTTCATTTAATCAGGGAAACAAGAAAACTGGAGAGGATTGTCACCGTTGTGGAGACATAGGAATAGAATGATATTGAACAATGAAAACTCAGGCACAGAGGGAGCAATAAACAGCTGCTGTAGTTTGATCACTTGTCCAAAAGGAGACAACAGATGACAAGGAGAATCTGTGTGCATGGTCATCTGGAGAAGGCATCTGAGACATCCCTGTGAGTCGTGCATGAGAAGTGCTGCTGTTTTAAGATGTTTGGCAAAACAGGGCAGCAGTGAGTTTGGAGAGAAAACTCTGTCGTCTGATGGGTATATAAAATTATCAGAATTCTTATTTAAGACAGTGTGAGGATTTCCTCTGAAATAACATATAGTTCTTAGATTAGTCTTTTTCAAGAAACAAAATTTTTATCTGAAAGCAGCCCGTGGTTTACTAGATTAATCAAAGGAGAAGACTATCCTAAAGAAGTGGAATTAAAAGTAGTTGACTTGTTTTACTTAATTGTACAGAGTCTGAGAGGGCTGTTGACCAGTTATCAAAATAAACAAGTAAATTTCAGGAGAGGACGATAACCACAGAAATACAAAAATAAATTTGAACTGTGTTGTCAGCATTGTCATTGTTGTCATTGTCACCATTATCATTGTCATCATCATCTTTCTTCTTTCTTTTTTCTTTCTTTCTTTCTTTCTTCTTTCTTTCTTCTTTCTTTCTTCTTTCTTTCTTCTTTCTTTCTTCACTCTTCTTTCTTTCTTTCTTCACTCTTCTTTCTTCTCTCTTTCTTCTTCTTTCTTCTTTTTGCTTTCTTCTTTCTTCTTCTTTATAGGTTTATGCTCAAAAAAATCTTCCAAAACAGCATAACAATCAAGAACCATCAGAACATTACAAATTCATGGAAAAAAAATGACAGAATATTTAAAATTTGAAGCAGAATCTCTGCCTATCTGATGTGTCGATATTTTAGGAGAGTGGTTGTTCTTTGTATATGCTATAAATGGATAGTTATATTATTGTGCTTCAGAAATTTTGCCTGCTGCCAGATAAGACCAGCTTAGTTTTTTATTCCATGAATAATGTGGGGTGCTTTTTGTTGCTTGTTGGTTTTGTTTTTTTTTTCTCTCTGAAGTATTTTCTTAATTGAACACAGTGGCAGACTGGAGATGAGTGTTCACTAGTGCTCTCAGTAGCATCGATTTATCAGTTCCTGGGTTATTGAGCCCTGCTCACATGCTCAGGGTTGGAGTGGTGACCATGCTGGAAATCAGGAAGTCTGTTTTCTTGCAGGTCAAATCACAGAAAGAATTTATTTTCTTTTTTTTCCTCTTCTTTTTTTTTTTCCCTTCTTTTGTACAATGCTGTGTTTTGCTTTTTTACTTAGTTTGAAATTCTTCCTTTTTTTTTCCTGTACTCATTATAGTTATGACTATTGATTATTGAGATTGAGATTATTAGATTCTTCATGTGTTTCTGTGGATTACTGTTTTCCGTGAAGCTTTCTGAAATGAATTATTTAATTGCTTAGCTGCTATGGTACTAGAGTGGAACTGACCACAGAGGCGATTCTCTCCAATTCTGCTTAAAATCTCAGGCAGGGTCTAGGTAGAGACCAAAGTATTAGACATGTCACAAATTTGTTGTAGTTCATAAGTCATACTGGTAAAATTGCACAGCTTTATTTTCTAACAGCAAAAGAACTGAGGCTCTTATAAATATTTCATGGAGAGCAGTGGAGAATCATCAGATACATCTCTTTTAGTTGGCTTCTCAATATCTTGTAAGAAAAGTTAGGTTCTAGGTTTGCAGTATTGAAATTTTATAATATCTTATGAATATGAACTGCCTTTATTGTACAATGCAAAGTACATCAAAAGAGAAAAATAACCAAATAAAAAAGTGAAAAATGTGAGCAACAATGTCTAGAATAAACTCATGCTTTCACAAAAGCATGGTGGTGGCATTTAAAATTCTTTGCCCTATTCTGTATTGTTTAGGTATTTGTAGCCGTGGTTTCATATGTTGATCTTTCAACCCTTCCTTTTGTTATCCTGAGCAATCTGGATATTTTTTTCCATTATACATATTGTTTTTCCATTATTCTACCCTCTCTTTTCTTCCTTGACTCTAGTACCCTGTTTCAGTTTTTGGGTGTGCTTCATTATTTTTGGCTTTAGCCTTGTGTTTTTAGCCTGCACTACACTGGTTTTACAGTATCTGTTTACTTCTTGCTTTATGGCTAAGGAGAACATTAGTATCATATTTCTTTTTTTTTTTGCAAGATCTAGGTCCACAGTAGGCTGCTGGTCTTTTCTAAACCTCTAAATTCCCAAGATGTAGAAAAGTGCTACATTCCGATTTCCATATTTGCATGCTCTATTTTTACTCTTCATCTCTGTAGGAACTGCTTTGCCATCTCAGGAAGTCTGTAACCCTCTCAAGGTTCTGGTTTGTAATGGATTTTTCCCCCTGAACTTCAAGCACCATACTAATATATTGAACACAACAGGTTTTTGCATCCTCTTCAGTTTCAGGTTCTTGGACTCATCATTCTAGGCAAACTTGCTGGAAAATTTCCAGAATTTCTCAAAGTTTGTTTTTCTGAAATTTTAACTGAATTTACTGACTCAAATTATAAACTAAAGTTTCCTATTACTTTGGTAAGATGTATTTCACTAAAAAGAAAACAACTATCACATTTTGTTGCTATGTCTTCACTATTTAACAAAATATAAGTTTTGGGTTTTTTTAGAATACCAAGGAATGTCATATCTGCTGATATCCTTGCACTAATTTTCTAGAAGTAGGTTTAGAAAATTAAAATAACTTAATAGCCTACCATTTTTACTGTTTGTATTCTAAGTTTATAAACACTTCTGACCCAAGACTCAGTTCTCTATAGCAAACACTAGCTTTTAGGAGCTTTTTACTATTTCTCATAAAAAAATACTAAGTTGGTACAAGCCTTAAATTCAAAGCAATCAGTCATTTACATACATCCCTTTGACTCTATTTTCATTTACGTCTTTCCATAAAGATGGTACAGACGAAGGTTTGTGTTATGCAGATTACAGGTCTGCTTCCTATCTTGGCTGGCAAAGAACTATTTTATATGCCAGTGTTATTTATTTAGGACATTTTGCATGCATTTAGGACATTGACGTGCATTGTAACGTGATGTACAAGAGCATGAAATTGACTGCTAGGTATATATTGAGAGCTTAGGCTGAAAATAAGGTTTGAATAAAATATTAAAAATTAGAAAACAAAATTTTAAAAATTAAATTTTTCTTTCCTTATTTTAATTTATTTTTTTACTTAGTTGAGGCTGTGTACCTCTATGTTTATTAAAACTTGGTCTCAAATACTCACAAAATTCTGGTTTTGCAATGGTCAGAGATCTCTAATTTTAGCTACTGAAAATAACATTAGTTATACTCAGTATGATCTCAGTAATTTACCCAGTCAGTCAAACCTGATGCTGTATTCAGGTCTCTTTCTCCCTTTAATTTTAATTTCCTTTGCTAGAGCTTTATTCTTTAAATTTCCCTATCTGAAGGCATTAAGAAGGAAGGAAGGAAGGAACATTTTGCTATTTTGCCCTTCTTAAAGTAAAAAAAATTTGGCACTGCTCCTGTCACTGAAATTTTATAATTGACTTGTCTGAAGTAGAAGGGGCTGAGTGCTGATATTATTTTCCTCTAGGATGTAGTTCTATGACACATTTGTCTTGTAGATCCTTGAGAACTCAGGCCTGTACCTAAGGAGGGGTAAAAGCTAATTATCCAGCACTCTAAACAATATTCTTAGCAGAACTGAAGAATACAAAAGAAAATTTTTATGTTATTCATTACAGCTTTTTTTACAAGCAAGATCTTACCTCTAATGGAGAGTCAATGAAAACTCAACTGACAAAAGTCTACCATCACATTTATAGGTATTAAATACATGTACGAATAAGTAACAATACAGTAGAATACAGAAGATTATGATCCACTGTATATTCTAATATTTTAAGTAAAATGTACATGAAATCCAAACCATATATAATGCACAGAGTGAAAACAAGGACCTAATAGAGTAATTTTACATAATGCTAATTTGAAACAGGGACTGAAACTGATCATATGATTAAAAGAAGAGATGAAGTGGGAAATAATTTTTTTACCTCCTTGGTGTATGAACCAGAGGCAGAAGAATTGTAACTTTTGGTTTTTGGCTTTTTCTGTTTTCATTTGCTTTTCAGTTTTCAAAACACAGTGTTAAAATCAGTTGAGTTTGTCAAAGATATTTTCATATACTTAAGCTTAATGGAGCTAACATGGAAAAATCTCCTTCAAATGTTGTATCCTATGTATATGTGGCTGCATAGTAATTGATAATATGTATCATATATACATATATTTGAAGCAATTTGTCAATAACTCCATAGTTATTCCTGCCTACCTCCAGTATTTGAAAAGGAATATGAATTAAAAATAGACTTCACATTTGGGAATGGAGTAAGTTTGCTTTTCCTTTTGTTTTTTAAAAATAATCTTCGGCATAAATTCCGCATTCATTCATCTGAGATTGCCATAAGTCCCATAGTTACCGTGGATGCTCAATTACCAGCTGCATAAGACAGCTTTATAAATGACAATATCAACCTTGCCATAGAACATAGCAATCTGAAGCATTTAATTCACTGTAGATTTGTCTAGTCCATGTCAAATACATTCAAACAAACAAACAAAAAAAAAAAAAAAGGGAAAAGCTGCTCTGTTCTGAAACTTGTGACTCCTGCTTGTTGCTGTGTCTGCAGCCTCTAGTTTTTGCTTCTCACAATACTCTTCATTAGAACACTGACAAATAGAGCCCATTTAAAGAATGAAACAACATAATCTTTTGTTCTCCTTTTTTTCAAAGACGGGGAAAAGGAGGCCTGAAGTAGGATAAAGGCAGAAGGAAGAATGATGAGGCCAAATAAAACTAGATGAAAAATTAAGTTTAAAAAGTCTGGGTGATGAAAAGTGGGAAAGAGTGTGGTTAATCATTGTGCACCACTGGTTGTAAATAACCCAAGAGCAGTTTAGAAAGAATCTGTTATCTTATGCAGGGGATGTCCAACCATCTCATGTGACAGGATAGGCTAACCTGTTGAAATATGGAGCATTCTTTCGGACAAAATTGCAAAGGACAATTTGCAATTAGCTAGTCTCTATCCTTTCCATGAAAGATTTTTGTGGGAACTTAAAACCAGAATCATTGCTATACTATACCTCCACAGTGAGGAGGATGGAAGGGAATGGGGCAGGAAGGAGCTGAGGCTACCAACCAGATGAACAGGCTAGAGAGATGTGGGTATGATGGAAGGAATATTGCTGTCAGCCCACTTCTCCCTGGGTCATTTGGGCAACACACACACATTCCCTCAATCAGTCACACCCACAGACACCCCTGGCCAAAGGCAGGCACATGTGCATTTCAGACCCCACAATGGGTGGCTTTGCTGTGAAGCAAGAAGGGCTACATATGTTCTATAATGTCAGCACGGGAGACACTTAAATCTTTAGTGACTTTGTTTTTAAAAGATTCAGAATAATTAATTTGGCCTGTGATCAGCGCTAGCGCTCACAGCCAAAAAATTTATAACTGGTAGTTTATACATTTGAGTTTGTTGAACTGATTTTTTTTTGCTCTTGTTTTCCCCCCAAAAATAAAGGAGTTGGTTATTCAGGTACCTGAAGCTAGGTTTCTGTGCCACTTTAGTACAGGATATGCTGCTTAGCTTCCAGTTGCCGCTCCAGAAGAAAAACAGGCCCTGTGCTTATTCCTATCTGTCTCATCTGTATTTCTCAGATACCCCATGTCGTATTAAAGGGGCTAGATCTCCAGCAACAAAATAGCTCCTCATTACCTTTCTCCAGGATAGGGCAAGATAATTTGCCTAATGCCTTATCAAGCAAATTGTGGATTTATTAAATGTTAATTTTGCCTTTTTCAAGAAGCAGAGTTACTATGAGCAAACCAAAATATGTGGCACTGCAGTTCGTCCACAAACCTGTACATAGATATACACACAGGCACGCCCATTTCACCCTGAAGTGACATCCAGCATGGTTAGTCTACTGTGAAATAAAGGAGTCCAATATCATTTACAGGTCATGTAAATGTCAGGCTCAGCAGTTCCTTCCATTATCAGATATGCTGGGTTAGATTTACTGCTCCAGTGGGAGACCTCTGCATGCTCTGCTGGTGCAAAATAATCTACTACAACTGGTTTATCAGCAGATAAGATGGAATGGGAGATACACAGCTTGCCCAGTACCAGGGACTGCAGGCTGCTTTTCCCGTTTTTTGTTGTTATGATATTCATTCATAATACTTTAGGGTTTTTGGAATTGAACAAACCTTTTGTCTGTCTCCTCTGGGCACTGTCTGTGTGTCTCTGCCATATGGTACAGTGTGAGGCTGGAAGTGGACATCTGTCTACCTTGGCTTCCTTCCTCTGCTGGGTGAGTCCAAAGTGATACAGAGCACGTATCTCCAGATTTTTCAACTGTTTAGGGCATGCCCTGATCCAGCTAAAGACACAACATGGATAAGATGAGCAACCTCTTTACAATTTTCTTTTGCTGACAGTTTTCAATTCTTAACAAGGATTTATTTGATGAAGAGTGTGATTTACTTTCTCATTAATGTCTTTTTCTGGTCACAAATGGAAGCTTTCTCCTTCTAGTGTTGTGTTTTCTCAATCTCTATGCTTCTTTATTCAAAAAATGCTGCCAGATTTGTCTTTCAAGACATTGATCAATGAAATAATTCAACAGAACTTTGTCATGTCAACACTTCCTTACAAAGATTTCATAATTTCTTCAGAAAGTCACATTCTAATCTGGGTGTTTGCTGTGGAGAAGTAATAAAAATGTCCATTTTTAAACTTTATTCTTGGAAGTTCTGACTCAAAGTTGTCCCCTATTCCAAGTCATAATGCTTAGTTGAGTCCAACAAGTTTCAAGGCATTATCAAAGAAGAAAAATACACATTTCACGGAATTACTAGTTGGTGATAAGTAACAGACAAAAATATCTATAGGCAATACATACTCATTTATATAGTGAAATGAGAAATATCCATGAGAGGGTCCTTCTAATCTCATTACATTTGTTCAGCTCAAAAACTGCAGTGAGGCGATTTACTGTGAAATCAGCCTCATGCTCTGCAGATCATAGGATTTTAGTTTCTGAAGCTTATTAATGCTAATGCAACATTTTTCATTTGCTTAGTGAGATTTTCAATGAACCCAAAAGCATCAGTTCAACAAATCACTCCAGTACAAGCTTCATTCTGATCAGACCCAAGGAAGATGTTTTTTTGCCCATGTGGTAGAGCTATGTGGAGAATAAGGCCATGCTTCTAGGCTTTGCTACATGAGAGTCCAAATACAAATAGCTGGTCTCCATTTCTGGTCACCTTGTAAAGGTGTTTTTCCTTTGAGAGCCACACAAACATGGTTTCTGCTCAGTGCTCAACAGAAGTTTTAAAAATATTAATCTTGCTCAGAGATATTTGTACCCTGAGAAGTCTTAACATCTTTCAGCTTCAGTCCTTTCCTATCCCATCATAATTCTGCAGACTGGCTAAAGCCTGACACAGCTGCAAGTTGGTTGTGAGACACTGTGGCTTTACAAAGAATGAAACCACCCCCCAAGTTCTACCAGCTCTAGCTTTACTTTGCCACCCCCCCCCCCAAAAAAAAATAAAGGAAGAACTTATTCCTCTGACTATAAAATAAAGCTAATAAAGCATTGGCAAAGCAACTTGAAAACGTAGTTTTTAAAAGGTCTTTCCTTCCATTAGGTGATATACCTGCCATTTAGAATATGCTTTTCTTGAAGCATACAAAGATAAACAGTCCACAGCATGTGACTGAAAACCCTCCTGCTCATCTTTGCATCTGCTAGCTTGTAAGAATACCGCACATAAAAAGATAGCAAGCAGTGGAAGGTTTGGTGCAAACCTGAAGGGCTGTTAAAGAAAATGTTTGTTTTCAGAAACAATTTTGTAAGAAACCCCAACAGTATTAATGTATGAATCAAACACTGAAAGAGGAAAACTCCTTAACATGGTAGCATTCAGAAATCCCATTTCAGAAATAACAGTTAAAGAACAAACTAATTTTCCTCTTCCATTTGCTAATCACTTAGATTGTGATTTACATAATTCCCCCAATATTTCCTTGAATGCTTTTGTTTGCTATTTAAACACTCAATATTATAATTTTAAGGTGGACTAGTTTTCTATACCTTTGTCTAATTTTGTGTTTCTATTTCCAGTGTGGACATCTGAGGTTTTTTTTTTCTTATTTTCTTGTATAAATGAAAATCTACTTTTCTAGAGAAAGTTAAGATACAGAAATAAAATCAGTACTTGGGGGTATTCCTAAATACCTGGGATTAATAATAATTTACTAAATAAATAAAGAATAATAATTTACTAAATGCTCATAAATGAACATAGTGTGATGTAAAAGGCATCAAAGTTATCACAATAAAGATTCTCCAAAGAACAGTCAAAACTGGGAATTAGACAGTTATGTCTTCCTTGCCTTGAATATAACCTGCAGGTTTGCAGTTTGCATTTAAGTTATATAAAATACAGGTTTAAAAATTATTATTCCAGAGACCTAAAGGAAAATATCATATTACAGATATCTTTACTAATTTTAAAGGTTTAGAATTTTCTCCACTGCCTAGAACTTTTCCTGAAAACCTATGCTCCTGATCTCTGTTAAAATCATATAATACATTATCCATACTTAATTATTTTATACTTATCATGTTACAGGGATGTAATTAGTGCTCCTCATTAACCTCATTTCTTGTGATTATAAATCTGAAATTAATTCTATTTTATTCATTTTGGACATGTACGACATAATTGTGATCCTGTACATTACTTTTAATCTGTTGCTGTAATTCTTTTGAGATATTACCCTTATTTGTTCTGCATACAGATATCAGAAGGAGGAGGTATTTGTTAGCTGAGAAAAACATGAAGATGAAAAGGACTTCTGATGAAGTATTAGTGCCCAAGAACACACAGACACTTTGCCCTGGAATAGTGGTGCTGTCATTCTCCACAAAATTTTTATTGCGTAGATACTTATGTTACAGTAAGGTTTTCTACAATGTCTCATGGGGTGGCCATCTGATTTAAGACCTCTTCTATCAGAGATTCTCCTTATGTCAATCTGAAAGTCCTCAGTGTTTCTAGGGTTAGAAATCCTACAAGTGAATTTTAAAATGAGTCAAGAATCTCGTGGAAGAAAAGGAATGTAAAAACAATAAAAGGCTTAAAGACCAGAACTGATAATGTTAGAAGTCGTATTTAAGAGTACTAGATTTGCATTTGAATGAGTAATCAATAGCATGTATTATTTGACTCGATTTAAAAAAATCTTCTTGGTCTGATCCATAAAGTCTCTTTCCTTTGCTTCCAGAAGCAAAACAACTCTCCTGCCTTTCCAACAGAGAGAAGAAACAGCAATTTCCCATACAGGGCATTTAGAGACATGGGAATACAGGAAAGAAAAAGAAGGCACATGGTTACTTTGGTGTAAAGAGACAAAAAAAGTCATAGACAAAGGATCGCAGGAGCTCTACTCATGAAAAAAATAGCAAAACAACAGGAAAAGAAAACACAGAAAACTATCCCAGCTTCTATTAGCTAGAAAGAAATCTAAATTAGAAGAAAAAAGTAAGCAATTTTTTTAACAGCTTCTCATATGAAAGTCTTTGAGGATTCCTGAGTTACCAGAAGATTATATATATGTTCAAAATTTTTCATTGAACTCTTAGTTTTTGTGGACCTAATTTTTTCAGCTGCAAAAATGCAATTTTTGTTTTCTAATTCCTACATTCTTGAAGCTCTTATTTTGTAAATACACAAAGGCTTTACCTCAGTGGAAATACTATTCACCATTCTGCAGGGTAGGGCACCTTTCATTCTGTGTATTTATCTCCCTTCTTTTTATTTAATTGTTTTGTAAGGAAAATGTGTTCTGTCACATTCATGAATTGCAGATCAGTTTCCCATGAACTGGCAGGACTGATTGCAGTAGTCCCTCTTCTCAGCAGTCTATAATTCCACTTCTTTCTCATTGTTTGTCTTTTATATTTCCCCCTTATCTATTACTTTCTCCTCCATTTATGGGCAAAGCTGCCTGCAATACTAGATGGCAATTACGTTCTGCAGTTGATTTCTGTAAGTTGGTCTACTTTTCAAGCACTTATAAGCAATTTTTTTTTTTTTTGCTGAGAGAACATCAACTTAGGGAAGAAGAAACATGTATGTTATTTACATGGTAGAACATACAGGCTCAAGATTAGAATGTGCCAATACCATCTGCATTTGTTAGACAGTGTTATTCATCTTTACTATTCAAAAGTATTTTTAACAGTCTTATTTTTTCAAAGCTTAATTCTATAGCTAGTGCTTTTTTTCACTTAATCTAGTTGTCCTCTTCTTGTTTACTCTGCATTTAACTATCTTATTTTTCTTCATTTTTAGCTGCAATAAAAGATGACAAACAGATTTCTAAAAATGCTCAGTCTAGGTTAACAAATGGTACATCTGAAAGAGTTTGTACAGAAGTGTACGTCTTGGGAAATCTCATTATTTACAAAGCTACTGAGTGTTTAATCCAAAAGAACCAAAGAGTTCTTGCTCCACTGTAATTGTCACTTTATGGATCATGAGATAATAGAACCATGGAATGTTTTTGAAAAGGATCTCTATGGATCATCTATTCCAGACACCCTGCCATGGGCCAGGACATCTTCTGTTGGATGAGATTTCTCAAAGCTCCATGCAACCCAAACTTGAACACTTCCAGAAATGGAACATGCACATCTCTTCCAGTCTTTGATCACATTGTAAAGAACATCTTCCTTATGTCCTCTTTCAACTTAAAACCATTACCCCAGCCCAGTTACTACAGATCTTCATAAAAAGCCTCCCTCCATTTTCTTGTAAGCCCCATTTTACATACTGAAAGGCTACAATAAGGTCTTCCATGAGTCTTCCTTCTCCCGGCTTAACAACTCCAGCTTCAACAGCTCCCTCAGCCTATCTTCATAGGAGAGGTGCTCCAGCCCTCTGGTCATCTGTGTGGCCCTCCTCTGGATCAGCTCTAACATGTCCATGTCTTTGCTGAACCCCAGACCTGGACTCAGCACTCCAAATGGGGTCTCACAAGAGCAGAGAGGCAGAATCCCGTCCCTCACCCTGCTGCCCATGCTGCTGTGGATGCAGCCCTGGTTACAACTGGCTTTCTGGGCTGTGAGGGCACATTGCTGGCTCATATACAATCAGTATTCTGAAGTCCTTCACTGCAGGACTGCTCTCTATCCATTCTCAACCCAGCATGCATTTGTGCTTAGGATTGCCCTGACCACAGGTACAGGACCTTCCACTTGGGCTTGTAGGACTTCACAAGGTTCACATAGGCTCATTTCTCAAGCCTGTCAAGGCTGAATATTTATAAGTCAGTGTGA
This sequence comes from Phainopepla nitens, assembly GCA_013400175.1. Taxonomy (NCBI): domain Eukaryota; kingdom Metazoa; phylum Chordata; class Aves; order Passeriformes; family Bombycillidae; genus Phainopepla; species Phainopepla nitens. Next base: position 755,212 of record VXBQ01002340.1, read on the forward strand.
CTTGATGAGATGCATCTCAGGGTATTGAGGCAATTAGCTGACTAAGATAGTGGCCTCTGACGGTGGAGTGACTCAGGAGCCTCAGAGACTCCTCACCTCTGAGCTCAGTGTCATCTGCAAACTTAGTGAGAGTGTACTCAAACCCACTGTCTATGTAATTGATGAAGATACTAAATAGTACTGATTTCAGTATGGACCCTTGAAAGACACCACTCACTGCTAGTTTCCACTTGTCTGTTGAGTTGGTAACTGTGACTGAACTTCAGACGTGGTCATCCAGCAAAGTTCTTATCGATCTCAAAGTGCATTAATCAAACCCATATCTCTCCAATTTATTGAGAAGAATATTGGGGGGTGGGGGAGGGGGATAAATGTCAAAGGCCTTACAGAAGTCCAGATTGATGATGTCTGTAGTTCTTCCCTTGTCCACTGATGCAGTCACTCCATCATAAGAGGCCACTATCTTAGTCAGATAATTGCTTCAATACTCTGAGATGCATCTCATCAGGTCACATGGACTTACACATATTCAGGTTTCTCAGGTGGTCTTGAAACTGATCTTCTAAAGCCAGAGAGACTGCTCCCTCAGTCCCTGCCTTGAGGTTTGGGGATTTGAGAGATGTGGGAAGAGAGATTAAAACTGAAAAACAAAGCAGAAAAAATTTTAAATCCCTCAATTCTTCTTCATGTTTGTTGCCATCAGTTATCCTGTCTTATTTATCAGGACAGGTATTTTTCCTTTAATCTTCCTTTTCATGTCAACATACATATAGACATCCTTATTAGTCTTTGCATTCCTTGCTTAATTCACCTCTAACTGAACTATACCTTTCCTGATCCCATCCCTACACGTCTAGGCAACATGCTATATTATAATCAGGAAACCTGTCCTTGGTTCCACTGCTTTTGCATTTCCTCCTTATACTTAATTTGATCGGGAGGTCTTTGCTCAGCCACGCTTATCTCCTGCCTTCTGCACCTTATTTCTTAAAAAGGGAAATTGAAAGTTCTTGTGCTCTAAGATAAATATTCTCTATGCTCTGTTCAGTCCTTTATCCCTGAGGGCAGTTTCCTGGGGCCCGCATCCACAAACTCCTTGAACAACTGAAACTTTGCTGACACCACTCTTGAGCTCTAATTAGTTCAGCTATATTCAGATTGTTACTCACAATATCTAGAACAATCCTGAGACATTACAAGAAGATATGCTTCTAGAAGCTCTGAACACCTTAAATAATAGCATATACTCAGAAGGCTTTGCCAATAACAGTAGTCAACTCAACTAACAGTATACATATGTTAGAAGAAATTTTTTTTGACATTTAAATTTTAAATTAACAAAACTAATAGTGCATCCTTTATTTTTAAAATCATCAAGCAGCTTAATATTATCATTTAGTATCTGAGACCCATCAAAATGTTGTCCAATATTTACTAATTTATTTGGAGAAAATGAAATCAGATGAATCAAAATGAACAATATTGAAGTTCTACAGTTGAAACTCCTCTTTTAAAATTTCTAGTATTTTCCCTAGATCAGGTGTTTTTTCATGTTGTCTACTGGATTTGACAGATAGTCTGAGTTGAAGAATTATCATTCATGACATTGACAAACTCATCAAACTGAAAGACATTTAAAAAGTAAGCCAATTATTTCGAGATGATGGCCTCTACTATTTTTGCATTATGTTTCAGGAAATTTCTCTTAATTAGATACTGATAGTTTAATTCAAGTTTTGAAAACTACAACTGATGTATTTTTCAGTGAAGGAAAAGAGAGATGAAGAGATAACTGATAAAATTATTGTTTTCATTTTGTTTATAGCATATATTAATTTTGCTTATTTATAAGTCAGCTACTTGAGTGTCAACTTTAATAATTATACATTTTATAAGGACTACAAACAAAATTATTCAAATTGACAAGACCCATGAAAAGTTGAAGTACTAATGTTTTATCATACTGAATGCCAGACAACCAGCCATTTTTTAAGGTTGCAATACCTTAAAACTCTGTAATAGAAACTTGATAAGTACCTGGAGTGCTGACATGGTGGTCAGACACTCATAGGGTCCCAACAACCTTCAAGAGATGCAATTAATTGCATCATCAATTATAGTGAGATTGTCAAAAACTCAAGACTGAATTCCGTGGTCCTGCTAACTTTTCTTAAAATTATTTTAAATTACTTTTGATTTTTTAAAAGATTATTCAGTTTTTTGATCTGTTTACTTTTTTTTTCTCAAGAGGTACAGAACTGACTCCTTCACTTGTGGTTAGACTCAATGACCCTAAAGATCTTTTCCAACCTAAATGATTCTACAAATCTTGCTGATTTTAGTGCTTATCATTTCAAACTGAGTGAAAGTACTGTGTATCTCTGCCACAGATGGGGAACCAGTGTATTCTTAAACTTAAAAAAAACTGAATGAGGAGTTAATTAAGAATCGCCTGAATTTTATCTGCATCTGTGAAGAGAGAGAGGTAAGTTTAGCAAATAAACTAGGGAGCGCCAAAAAATCATTACACTAAAGATACTTTGCTACCTGAAACAGGAAAAACACTTGCAACTAATCACATGCATAATGCAGACAAAATTGAAGGGATATAAAAAGTAGAAAATGCACAATTTCTCAGTATAAGAAAAGAAACTGCTTCTTCTATCAGTCCCGGAAAAACAAAACAATAGACAGGAAAAATGCATGAACAACAGTTTCTATGAAGTCATTTTGACTGAAGTGCCCAGAGAAAGAATAGGTAGAAAGTTTTTTTTTTTTTTATCTTTGGGTGACTTTTAGGTTGTATTCCTTACTTTGTGATAAGTATTAGGTTCTCTAACTCTTTGCCTGACTTTATAAAACAGTTGTAATATATTGATTTTAAACGATCATTAAAAGTTGCAGTAGCTTAATGGTAATTGACACATTATTTCTGGATCTTTACATGGGAAACAGATATCAAATGGTTTATCTGCTTGTAAAACAAAATTAAATCATAATATTACATCAGAAATTTTCATAGATGGGCTTTATTTAATAGAACATAAATCAGATGTTTCATTCTCTTCTATTCTGTCCAAAACCTGAAAATCAAGGGAACAGTATCCAGAGACTCAAAGATGTAATTTATAAATACTAATTTTGAATTGAAATAGTATATTGGAGAGCTCTCTAAGGCTATTATGTTGGTGACTTCAATTTTATATTTACCTTCTGCAAATTTCATTTATCAAAAGATTAATTAAAGGACATTAAAAGTAATAAAGTGGGCTTCTACTTTCTCCTTTTTATTCATCCACCATTCTATCACCTAGTCAGCCACTACTAGGAAGTGCTTTTGCATTTTGCACAGCCATATATATTGTACCAAATAACTTATTAACTTTGACAGAATTTTCCACCTCACTACTCAGCATCTTTTCAAGATCATTAAAGACCAAATTAAGAATTATGGAGTCAAATGCAAATCACTAAGGAATACTTCTGATAATCTTCCTCCCCTGTGAAATTTAACTACTTTTGCCACTTGTTTTCTACCTCTTGATAAAGAATTTATTTATTTATTTTAGTCCCTTCTCCACAGTTATCTTCATCTCTTTAAGAGTCTTTGGTAGAAGACCTTGTTCAACACCTATTCAAAGTCAAAGTGCACTTTATCAACCTTCTTGCACCAGTCTGGAGGTGTGCTGATTACCTCGGAGAACTGTATATTTGTGAAAACCGTTGTTTGTTTGCAGAAGCCATATTACTCGTCCCTAATTTTTCATATCTATTATTCAGATGCACATTAATTTCATTTTTCAGGCAGTTTCAACTAATTAACATGCAGGATGCATTGAGCTAATGGTCAGTCCTCAGGTTCCCCTGCAGCTTTCTGAAATAATTGATGTCACATGTGTCAGTCTTCTGCCTCCACACTGTATTTGAGACAGAGGTTTGAGATTTTTGTGTTTCCTCTTTAAGTCTCCCTGGAGCCTAAATAGAAATATCAATCAGACTTGCAGATTTATTTTTTTTTAATTCTATTACTTCAATAACTTCTGCTGACAGTTGAGTGTATCCTTTAATGAGTCTATAGCTAAAAAATATGGTTCAGCTCAGAAATCTCCTTGAACTTATCCAAGTTAAGCAGAGATATAAACAAGTAATTTTTCTTCTCTGTTGTGGCCTCCTTTCCTCTGCATGCTCTTTTCATGCTTTGATTCATTTCTGTGTGCTACAGGTTCCCTAGAAAGCTTTCCCTTCATCCATCTTTCACATAAAATTACCCTTAAACCTGAGGTTTCCTTTTCTTGAGACAAAACTGGTTAGGCTTCTTTTTTGTGGGGGGGACGAGGATGGGGGAGGCTATGGTTGTTGTTGGTTTGGGGGTGTTTTGGTTGGTTGGGTTTTTCTGTAGTTATCCATGTCGATTCATCTCCTCTTTAGTAACAGAAAGTCTACAAAAGCCGAGTAGAACAAAATAGAAACAAATAATCTTGGAATGAATGGGGAGTTTTACAGGAAATGTTCCCAATATCTTAAACCTTAGGTTTCCATTATATCAAAAGTATTTGTGTTTATTAATTTAGTCCCTGCAAAACTTGCAGCTGCTGCACTTCCCTTACCTTTGCTATACAGTACACAAGTACAGAAATATAATTGACAGCATCTCTTATCTTTCCCTTGGAGAGTTAATAAATTAATTGCTGCTACAGAGAAAACGCTTCTCTTTTTTACCCTTCTAGCAGTGTTTTCCTTCATTCTCTGGTTTCAGATGAATAATCTTTCAGCTGAAGTTTCTGTGAAATTTCCAGGAAATTTACAATTCCCAAAGGATGGCTGTAAGAATAATATCAGCTATACTGTTACAATTCTTTTCTCACTAACGTTAAAGGTAGGAGGTTTTTTTGTTTGTTTTTTTGGTTTTTCTGGGGGAGATCGGTTTGGTGGCTTTTTTTTTTTTTTTTTTGGTTTGGTTTGGTTTGGTTTTGGGAGTTTTTGGTTTGGTTGAGTTTCGATTTTTTGGATTTTTTTGGTATGTGTGTATCTCACTTCTTGTTGCTGATTACTTCAGGGCACAGAGACAGTCAAGCAACTTTGTGCTAGATGAACTCCTTGGAAGTTTCTTCACTCTTAAAGAAAACAGTGACTAAGACAGGGTGCTGCACTGACAGGCACAGCCTCTCTGGAGTTGCATGAAGCCACAGAGCCCCACCACAGAGATGGCAAACTCTTTTAACAAATAGTTATATATGTATACTCAATAGTTATATATGTATACTCTGGTCTATGATCAGAAGAACGACAAATTCATGTCATCTCCATAGGCAGTTCATGCAGCCAATGCTTATTATTATTTCTTGATATTTGTTCACAAGGCCAGCTACTTTTGTAGGGGAACAACGCCAAACATTTTGATGGGAGGGGCTTTAGAAATTCACTGAAAAGGAAAGGAAGATTTTTTTCCTTTGAATCATACTTCATTTTTCCTTCCCTCTTCTTTTGAAACATTTATACTGGTCACCTGTGAATGCAGGAAACTCCAGAGGAAAATGCATCAGCCTTCAGATGGCATTCAGTAAAACCAAGGACCCAAACTGTCAGCTGCGCTATTCTTGTAATTATGCTGTCCTGGAGGGAATCTGAATCAGATGGATATGAGAACAGAACCACAGCACTCAGTGACACACAGTTAAATTCATGTAATAAGGTAAAAAAGGTGAGTAATAAGTTCTATTCTAAGATTTCTGTTCCACAGCACTCAACTACTTCTCACATAATTGAGGCCCTGCAGTGCAGGTATGACAAGCACCACAGATCTGGGGCAGCATGACACCAGTCAAATTTCTCAACATGTAGCAGGGGGCCTGACCCTTAACACAGCAGTTTTACCTTGGACACAGTCTTCACAGTGTCTGTGTTAGAGTTCCCCTTGTCTCTCCAGAATTGTCTTCACCATTAAGTGCTTTCTAAAATAGATTTGGTAAGCTGCTAATCATGTAGCCCAAACCAATTTCCTTGAGTTTCCTTATATTGAAGGCCTTTTAACATCTTCTGTCTTGATTTCTATCACACTCAGGTCTTTTGCCTTCCTAGATGTTAAAACGTTGTGAATTTGGCAGCAACAGTTTAGAGCTTGTTTGGCCTTTTTTGAGCTTCCAGGGCCCACAGTTGACTGACACAGTCAGTCAGGGCTGTGAAGATATAATCAAGATCTCATTTATGTGAGCAGTGCTTTCAGGTAAGCTTCATCCCCTAAGACAAACTGTGAAACAATACTTGCTGGCTCTGAAGTGAGGAGGGACTTTTCTTCCCAGTCTGACTGACTGAGACTTTGGGCTGATATTTATGTTCCTCTGTGCTATTGAGCAGTGGCTGTTGCCTAAGCCTGTCAATGAAAGCCTATGTTTCTGTAAATGATTTCTACTGGAACATAAGCCAAGGTTGTGCTCTTGCTTTCCCCTCTCCTAACAGGACCTCTGGAAACCTCTTTTGTTTCTGGCATGATAGTCTGCACTGCTGAGACTAGGGAAAGAACTGGCACCTTTTCATTTTTGAAAAATATTAAGCTTAAAGGATCCCAAAGACCCAAAGGAAATGGTGCAGAAAAGTTGCTAGAAACCTGGGGTAAGAAAGTTCAGCTTATTTTTTGGGAAAACCTAATAATCCCTTGGTACTCTTATTTCTTACCCAAGCTGAAATAATTAATTGGAAAATAAATGGCTTTTGCAGAGATGACAACTTCTCCTGATGGTAAAATATGGCAAATAACCCTGGTAAAAATCAATATGGGCATGCTATTAAACCCCAAACTATATTTCTTAATTTAATATTTTTTTATTATTTATAAAGCCTTCTCCCTTGATCATACTGTCACTTAAAATTTCACTGTAATACAGGAAAAATATGCTTTTACTATACTATTGATTGTGCTCTGCATGAGTATAAATGGTGTCACCAGATGGAAGGCAGATCAATAGGTCAGAACTTACTGATGATATAAAAATTCTTCCAGGTTTCAAGATAAATACATCAATTTTTTCAAATATGGTTATAAAAAACTGCCCATTTTCTTTTTACAAGTTGTCTTTAAGAACTAGAAAACAGTTACTTACCTTGCAGTCTATTCTGCTATGGCAGTTTTATTGTCTTCTTTCTGGTATGTGATGGAAAGGGTATATATTTTCAGCATGGAATGGTTTAAGATATGAAAACACTAAGCTCTGAATAGCCCTTCATCAAAAAGAAAATCTCACATCCAAGGTCTTTTAAGGGAAACAAAACACTGAGGTGCCATTGGAGCAAATAAATGCATACAAGTAGGAGATGAAATAGATTTAAAAAAAGACCCATAACTCTTCTACCCAGTCCAGTAGTGAAAACTGTCTCTGCATCAAGTTTGGCATCTTGCCTCTTATTTGCACTTAGTAGCCAAATCATCCCAAACCTCTAGATGAACAGCATTAGATGCAGGAATGCATATCATAACTCTGCAATCAGGAAAGCTAATGTAGTGATGAATATCAGGGATTAGCTTTAGACATAAAGCTCACCTATAGGGCATTATTTTTAGATTTTGCCCAGAAAGGATCATTATGGTACAATAAGCCTCCTGCAGTAACTTAAACACCCCTTTATTTAGTATTCCAACTTTCTTTTTGTTATGAAATAGACTAGTCCAGCATAAGGTGACAAGGGCAGAACGTTTGAATCTCACATTATTCTAAGGGACTCTTCCCATGCCATTAAACAGGTCTGTCCATCAGCAAATAAAAAATATTCTTTTGAGCTAATGCACATGCATCAGTAATAGAGAGATGAAAAATAAATTACAAAAAAGTAAGAATAATACATCATAAAATGTAAGAATGGCAAACACCATTTTAACTAAGTGAAGAGCTTGATTAACAAATCTATTTCCTTTTTTTCACTACTACTGTCCTCCTAGCTCAGCTGTTCTGTGCTTGGCAATTGAAAGAGAAGAGAAAACGGGTCAAAAAACTCAAGCATGTATGACCTCTATTGATGAGAATAGGTGTCTTACCATAAGAGTAAAGAAGAACAAGATTGGACCCCCTTTCTAAATTATGGCTATGCTGCTGAAAAATATGAGCTAAAGAACTCAAAAAGCATTATTCAGTATTTAATCAAAAACATTAATTTAAGGCTAAAATCTGGTGATGTTGGTCCAAATTGTACCCAAACTGTAATTTCAATGCCAGCAATGGACTCTTCATCACCTTAGCATTGCTTCAAACTTCCAGCATGATCTTCATCTCCCTGACAAAAACAAACACAAGGCAAATCCATATTTGGGTGAGTTGTCACAGGCCTTTCTTTTAAAAGAATAAATAATCTAATCAGACCAAGTATCTGTAAGTTTCCTGAAAGGTAATTTGCTTTTGTTGAACGCTGCATACATTATAACCTTGATAGTTTCATCAGAATGGGTTATTTTTATGGGCAAATATTCTTCTGCCTCTAGAAAAATGCCTATCTGTTTACTGAAAATAACAATTTTAATGCAGCAAAGATGGATTTTAAAATTTGAAGTGGTTGAAGTAAACCACTTCATGATCTGAATAAATATTCATTTGAGGAGCACAGTTTACTTTAATGGTTTTTATGTTCCATTAAATGACCAAAAGGACCTCAGCTTTTTCTGATGTACTTCAGAATCAAGTATTCACTTCATTCTCTGAAAATGGCACCATAAAATAATTGGAAGTGACTTATAAGTGAAGAGCAACAAGGCTGTTGAAGTGTCTAGAGAACAAGTCCTATGAGAGTGGTAGAGAGAACTGGGGTTGTTTAGCCTGAAGAAAAGGAGGCTCAGAGGGGACCTTTTTGCTCTCTACAACTACTTGAAAAGTAAGTGTCAGTCTCCTTTCCCAATTAACAAGTGGCCATACAAAAGAAAGCAGCTTTAGGCTGTGTCAGAGAAGATTTAATCTGGATATTAGAAAAAAATTCTCCACCAAAAGAGCTGTCAAACATTGAAACAGGCTGCCCACGGAGCTGATGGGGTCACTATCCCTGGAAATACTTAAAATATGTGTAGATGTGGTGCTTGGGGAAACAGTTTAGTCCTGGCCTTGGCAGCACCGGGTTAACAGTTGTACTCAATGACCTTAAAGGTCTTTTCCAACCTAAATGATTCTAAAGAGTTCAGTTCTCTTGAATTGAACAACCCAGTTTGTATATTTCTCATCATGCTTCCAGCTGAATTAATAGGTTTTGTTTACAGACCTCAGTGGAGACAACTCTAAATTAATATTGAGATTTTTGTTTCGTCTTGCTTTTTGTTTCTTCCAGTTACAGTCGGTTTGTAGCACATATTCAACAATAAAAATTGTTAAACAGCCATTAGGAATGAGCGGCATGCAGCAATTTTACAGATAGACAAGAATAACAGTTATAACCATTATATACCTTCAAACAGCCTTAGAAGTATAGTACTGTAATTATGGAAGCTTTCTTAGCAATTCCAGAAGTCTACTGAGTATTATAATAAAGGGGGTTTATTTTTATCCTGGTTTCCTAAAAAGAAAAGTTTTATGCAATCATATTGTCCATGACCATTTATCTGCCAGTCTGTCAGTCTACCTGACAAATTTCAAGCAAGGTATCCAATTTCAACCAAATTTGAAAGCACAGCTGAGAACTCAAAGCTTTGAAGTTACCACAAGCTTCATGAAAATAAACTATTGCGTAGAACTGGAAGGTTCATATTAGTGGTCCCTTGAGTGAAAAATCAGTCTCAATACAAGAAGTCTGTCTGACAACTGGCCCATTAGCTAGCATCTGCATTCAAATCCTCTGTAGTGCCTGTTACTGCACTTGCTGGCCACATTAACTTATTTAAGTGAGGTGAAGAGAATACAGAGCCATGTCAAACCACAGAACCTTCCTCTTTCTAAAGGAAATAAAAAAAAAAGAGGAAATAGTCTGCTTCCCTGCTTTTGTCCTTGTTCTTGATTCTAACAAAGAATTTCTGTCAGTCAATAGTCCTAGCATGTCATTTATATCAGCATTTTCCCTATTTTGAAATAAATTAGTTCTTTTTTTTCTCAAATGCTGAAACCTGATCAACAGCTATAACTAACGGAATTATCTTTTCATTTTCTGCAGATTAATTTCAATGTAAAATCTGTTGTGATCTGAGATCATCATAGAAGTAGAGGAGTTAAGAAATTAGTGAATTGGGAAACAATTATTAATGAACTATAATGCTAACCATTACCAGTCTGGTAATTCTGTGATTGATATTTGACAGTGTGAAATAATCCAGAAAGAAGAATCTAGAAAAACTGGCATGATGAAAGCACCTTTGACATTTTGTTCTGAAGTATTACTTTACAAACATTGCTGCTCTAAAATGCTGCCTAAGATTTAGCTACAAAAGTACTCACCAAGTGTGTACACCTAAAATTCCCTTCCTCCTTCAACTTAAAACTTTCTCCTAGTGCTATTTAGTGGCGTTGAGTTCTTTCAGTGGATGACACACAGTAGTACCAGTTTAGCTACCCTTTTTTGTCTCCTAAAAGAAATGGCAAAGGGATTTACTGTTTTCTACCATTTTTTCCTCTCTGGAATTCATTGGGGTTTTTTATATGAGAAGACATTTTTATTCTTCTCTAAGATAAATGGAGCTATTTCAGAAAACCTTTTTTTTGGCTTTTTCACTGCTTTCTGCTGATTCACAGTGACTCTTACTAAGCCTGCCCCTAATATGCTATTTCTCTTTCTAATTAAGATGACCGAAACTGAACAATGTACTTCAGCTGAGCTGTGTAACTGGTATTCAGTTCCTTTCCCTGAACAACTGTGCCTGAGCAATTGTATGTACCTCTCAGTGTTCACAAGCAGTTTATCCTAACCCTTGCATTGCTTTGTGCTTGCTAACTCTATTTTTGCACAGACAATACTGCGTAATGCCTTGTGTCTACATAGCTACCCTAAAAACGTTTAGAATGTATTCTGCTGCTGCAGGCCCAAATCCTTTTTAATCAAGTGAGAACTTACTTTTTTTACTGAGTTCCTCTAGTGCTGGCTTGAAAATTTATGCCTTTCCACAGACAGAAGATATTACAAGTGTTTAACATTTCTTTTTGTCCACACTAGAATTTGTGCACGTAGTATTTGATAATTAGTGCTAATTATGTAAATTAGTTATCAGAAAGTGGCATTAAATCAACTTTACATTTAAGGGCAAGGCTGGTGGCTATGAGGTGAAACAATGGATTACTCCGCAGTTCAACATAACGGAAATTTCCCCTTTCAGTTTGTACCCATTCTCCCTTGTCCTATCACCGAACTTCCTGAGGAAGAGACCCTCTCCAGCTTCCTTGGAGGCTCCCTTCTGATACTGGATATTTGCTGTGAGATCTCCACACGATCTCCTCCAGGCTGATCAGCCACAATTTTCTCAACCTAGGGAAGATGCTCTAATTGACTTACTGACTTCATGGCCCTCTGCTGGACTTGCTCCAACAGTTCCATATCCTTCTTATGTTGGGGACACCAGAACTAGATGCAGTATTAGAGGTGGGGTCTCACAGAGTTGAGTAGAGGAGCAGAATCACCTCCCTTGACCAGCAGACCAAGCCCCTTTGGATGCAGCCTGTGATTCCATTGTCTTTCTGGGCTGTGAGTGCACACTGCCGGCTCAGGTTGAGCTTTTCATCAACTGTGATCCCTAAGACCTTCTCCACAGGGCTGCTCTCAATCATTTCTTATTCCTGCCTGCAGATATTCCTGGAATTGCCATGATCCAGGTGTAGGACCTTGCACTTGGCTTTGTTTTTTGCTTTCACTGCCATTGCAAAGCTCCAGAAGTTTTGTTTCTATCCTGCAAAGAGGCATGGCAGGCAGAAGAAGTTACCCCATTACTTTACTCACAGTACATACCAACTGAGAGTCATAGCTCTTGTCTCTGTAGCCTTTACTCTTGTTCAGATGTGCCTTGATGGGAGCAGTGGAATTAGCCTGAAGATCCTGTTCCTGCATGCCTGGACTCATGACCTTGTAATTTGCTTTGAAGTACAAGGATGTGGTGTGAGCTCTTCTTTGTCCTACTGTGCTTAATCACAATTCAATTGTTTGAGTTTATATTGATAAAACTTGAGCTAAGTTTCTATAGCAACCATAATGATCAGAACATTGTAATGTGGTATACAAACACTGTTCGTTTTGGAAACTTAAAATGAGATGAAACCAAGTAAAGAACATAGAATCAGTGGCTTAGATTCACTAATTTAGAATTGGATACATCTTGCTGACCTTTCCTTTAGCACCAAGTATTCGTGGAGCTTTAGACTACCTTTACATCTCATGGGAAGAGACAGGACCTTTCAAAGAATGATTCATTTCTCTCTAAAGTAGCTTAGATCTGATATATGAAGTTAAGCAAAATCCAGCCTCAAAAATTTTTCACCTCATTGATAAATATCCTCATTTTTCACACTGCTGCATCCTTTGACTTCTAAATGATAATGCTACCAGCCATCTACCTCCTCAAAATTGAACTGTTCTATGATCCACAGCTACTAACATGCAAACAAATATTCAGTTATCCCATCTGTTAAATTACTACAAAGGAAAAGGAGGGTAATTGCAATATTTGAGGGCAGAGTAACACAGGATCCCAATAGGATCCTACACGAGAATAATCATCTCAAATTTTAAGTAATTATATTAACATAGCTTATATAAATATTAAAATATACATTAGATCTTCACTAGCTCTTGCTTAGTTTTCTATGCTAGTGGCTTAGACTGGAGGAAGTTGTCAAAGCCACAGTGTCTTTATTTAATATTAGGATGCAAGCCTTTCTCTTAGTTGCCCTTTTCATCTCAGTTAAAACAGAACTAAATTTACAGCTTATTTTAGCATAAATACAGTCAAAGAAATTACATTCATAGTTTTATGTACAATTTCTCATCTTTTTGTGTCAATTGAGATTCCTCCCATGTTGCTCTTCTCTCTCCATGCATTCTTTATACATATTTCTGAATTTATGACCATTTATAAACAATGAATTCTGTTTACTCATAGATTTTATATTCTCAGTCTTGTACTATATTCTTTAGAACCTTTTACTCGCTTTAAACAAAAACATCTTTAAAGAGCACCTAGCACTTTCTTCATAATACCCGTGGATGTTCAAGTTGAAAACTTGTGAATAAAGATTCAACTAATGATAAAATTATACCTTTCTCTGTATTTTCTACATTAGTTATGTTTATAACCAGTAAAAAGTCTGAATTTTCTCAACTTTGAAAAATTAAAAAGGCTTTGCTAAAAGTGTTTAGCATTTAATTTCTGAAAGATACTATTGTTTTCCTTGGCTTTCTCTTTTTCTTTTCTTTTTTCAGGATTGATTCATATAAGCGTTATTTCTGATGTCAAAACCAAGGATGTTTCAGGATTCTTAGGACAGAACCTGGGAGTTCTGTGATATTACCCAGTGTCACCAGTTTGGACATTATGCTACACAGACATATATGCTCAGAACTTACATGCTTTATCAAAGAGAAGGAAGTAAAATGTAGAAACGAAAAGATTGACATAGTTCATCACAAAATTTGATATCAAGAAATGGAGAATCAAAAAGATGTGACATAATATTAAAGAGATTAAAAACAGATGAATTATGAAAATTTTGGAGAAATTTCTATTCTAGCTGTCTAATACTTTTGAAAACTGAATGACTATAGGTTTGAAACATCTATTGACAGTAGTGGAAAATAATGAGAATGCTAATTGGCAACAGCAACAAGGCTTGACTCCAACAAAGCACATAGTTGATTTAGACAATTCTAAAACATATCTGGACACTATTTGCTTGTAGAAGAGTACCAAAAATAAAAAAAAATAGGCAATAAACCAACATATCTTGAAATTCTACCTCTCCTGAAAGCAATCCTGATTGAAAATTATGCCAGTTGAATACTGTTTTATGTTCACTTTAGTGAAAAGAAACCAAAAAACTCTCTCAACTTTTACCGTGCCGGATTACATCGTACACTTCCATGTAGGAGAATGTTTTTGCAATGATCCTTGTTATTCTGCTGATAGAATGTCTTTTCCTTGTAATTTTTTTTTAAGACTAGTGAATGAGATAACATTTAAGAATGGATGTGGAGGAAGAAGGTAAAGCTGTATTTTACAGTTTGTTCTTTGAGACAGCCAAAGAACACTTGAAAAAACAGATTTACACACAGGTATATTTAGTTTTCCAGCAGAAGAAGAAGAATTGGCACATCAGTCCTGTAAGACTGTCTGACATAATTTCTTTCTTTGAAAAGATGACATAAATATGTTCCTTAAAAAAAAAACTAAGCAAAAAAATTAAAAAGGCAATCCATTCCTCCATGAAAAGTCAAACAAAATCAACCAAAACATGATAAGCACAGCTGAAGATTTTATTTAGCTCTAAGGACTGATACATGGGTATTTTGCAGCTGTATCTCAAGCAAAGAAAGTATTTACAAAGGAAAGACACAGAATTCACATTTTACTTTCCTATATGATTTACATTTTATTTCATTATAGAAAGAGTTCTCATTATAAAAGCCCAGAAACATGAGGAAGTGTCAAAGCAGATGATCACTACCATGAATGATTGCATTCTGGTTCAGGCAACAACACTGAAAATATATGCACGCCCCTTGGTCATGGAGTTAGGAAAGGATTTGTAAATGTTTTAGCTTTTGCATATGGTGGGAGTAACACAATTGGTTTCAGTAAGTTTTGCTTTTTTTATTTGATGCAGTTCCAGTGAAACCCTGTTAAAATACACCAGATGAATAGGAACATCAACTATTTTCTAAGCTTCTCATGATAAATCTTAAGTAAATGTGTAGGGATGAAAAAGTAAATGGAAAAGAATAGGTGCAAATAAATGTTTTCACACATTAGCAGAATCTCTACAATAGCCTTCTCCAGCATATGCAGCAAAGGCATCAATCAATATTGTACAGAATTGTCTGTATATTATGTGCATTGTTTCTGTTGTCTATTCGTGCACATTGTATTGGATGTGTTCTGTGACAATAAATCCAACTCTATTTAAACTCTTAGTACATGAGGGATGGGAGAAGAAAAAAACCTGCAGGTTATATTTGAATAGTCCTTCTTTGACGCACAGTGAACCACAGAAAAACATGTACATTTTTAGTTAGAATCAGTTTGCTTGGACTGAAATTAAATAATTGCTCAGAGAATTAATTACAACTTATTTCTGAATTTAATTAATTGGTAGTGTGTTATCCAGATCACCATGAGACTGAATGATGCTGCTGAATATTGAATGTATTCATTTCCTATGCAGGCAATCATAAAGGACCCTGTGAAAAGGGTACTTAGTGTCAGCACTGAAAGCCATGGTATTATTTTTAAGTAAAAATATTTCTCATTTCAGAAATCATGTCATGTCCCTGCCCCTGATGTTTCAACCCTGAGAACAGATTATTGCATTTTACCTTCACCTGTTCACAAAATGTTTTGTTGTTTTGGCCCTGGAGAAGGACAGCCATGCTCCACTGACCTCAGGCTAGACATTGGCTACATTAGTACTGCTTATATCTAACGGTGCTATTTACAGGGGTTTCAATGTAGTCAGATTAAAAGAAGCCAAGTTGCATTTGACCATTATGCTGGAAAAACACACACAAAAATCTAATTTACCTTGATATTTTCTTACATTAATGGGCAAGTAAGGCAAAAATTTTTTTATAAGTGGCCTAGATTGTCCTTTTGAGGACTGAAACTTTTCCACATTTTAGAATTTGTAAGCTTGTATTTTCAACACACTTCCATAAGACTAGTTCTTGTTTGTTTTAACTTCGTCTTCAGATTTCTGGTTAAGCTATTTTAATGCCTTTTTCCTGTCTGAAATGTCTTTTTTTGGTTCTGTCACATGTCTTCTCTAGTCACGCTGACCCGCTTGATCTTTGGGAGAACATTTAGCAGATAATCAAGGGAGAAATGCTTCATAATGTTTCTTTTTAAGTCTTTCTTTAGGCAGAAGAGGAGGAGACTGAATATGAAATATTAGAGTTCATCTTCAAATCCATGGATATGTGTAGACAACTGTAATATTGACCAGTGCTTCCAAGGAGCCTTCCTGAAAGTCAGGCATCAATGCAAATGTCCTCAATGTAAACGTGGCCTCACCTCAAGTGCTGGGGACAGTTTTGGGTGCCACAATATAAGAAAGATATGAAGTTGTTAGAAAGCATCCAGAGGAGACCAGCAAAGGTGATGAAGGGTCTGGAAGGGAAGTCGTATTAGGAACAGCTGCGGTCACTTGGTCTGTTCAGATTGGAGGATACTGGGGGAAGACCTCACTGTAGTTACAACTTCCTCATGAGGGGAAAAAGGAGGGACAGGCACTGATCTGTTCTCTGTGTTGGCCAGTGGCAGGATCCAAGGGAAGGGCCTGAAGTTGTGTCAGGGGAAATTTAGGTCAGATATTAGGAAAAGGTTCTTCAGCCAGAGGATGGTTGGGCACTGGAATAGGCTTTCCAGGGAAGTGGTCACAGCACCAACCTGACAGAGTTCGACAAAGGTTTGGATAGTACAGTTGGCACATGGTGTCTCTCTTGGGGAGGGTCCTGTGCAGGGCCAGGAGTCGAACTCTATGGTCCTTATGGGTGCCTTCCAACTCAGTTTATTCTATGATTTTCTGACTCTCCAGTGCATCATTGTAGACCAAACAGTCTGAGACACAGTGAAGAAGATTAAGGTTTTCGAAGTTACTCTATGAGGTATGAAAAGTTTTGATTGTTCTTTGTTCTCAAACTGCAAAATACCAGAACAGAACTAAAAGGCCGTTTTTTATGTATAATTTTATGTAATTTTCCTGTTCACCTGTTTTAAGTTTTCTAGGGGCTGATGCAGTGTTAATCCAATTTTACCTACAACAGTGCCTTCATCTGAAACGGCCTCAAGTCCATATCTGTGCCATGTTTTTAATCACATGTTTCCTATAGTCAGACTAAAAGTGTGCTGGGAAGCTGTGTGGAGAGTTGTGGTGTCATGAGACCCAGAAGGGGTACTGAAAAGGTGACAGTAGCAGGACTGTCTGGACATTCTCCACTAAGCAAACAAAGGTGTCTGGTTGTCCTTGGTCCAACTAAGAGCAGAAGCAGATTTGACAAATTATTTATGGTCAGAATAACAGTTCTGTTTTGCTGTGCTGCCCAGGGGTGGTAATCAAGCACCGAAACCACTAGCTACTCCACCTATATAGCCCAAACTCATCCTTGGCTGCTGCTTTCTTTTCTGGTTTTTTCTCACTATTTTTTTTTTTCCTTTTTACTACTGTTCCCTACCAGATAAACAATACATCCCTAATTAATTTTCATATCATGTTCTGATATCTGTACTCAAATCTGGTATTTCTTCTACTGTTATGGAGGTGTTCTCAGCCATGTGCTACTGCTGATATGACCTTCTCAGTATCTTGGGCCTTGCAAGATTCTGTTTCCCAAAGGTCCTTCTCACCTCCTGTTATGTTTGCTTGTTTCTTTCATACCTACTCCTGAGCCATCAGTGAAATCCGACCATCCTCTCATGGCACTTTGGTTACTGTTGTTAGATTCCCATAAATCCATCTCGTCACATCCAGGAGTTTCTCTTGTTCAGTAGTTTACCATTCCCATTCAAGTAGGTAGGTCAAGACCTAGGCAACCACCACCTTGCAGTCCCAGGAAAGTGGGGATAGCCTGAATGACAAAAATAATCAGCAGAAGAGGACATCTCTTCAGTAAACACACACAGAATATCCAAATGAGTTTCAGAAAAACTGCTTAAGAAGGATGCTAATACCTGTTTTAACAAGCGTGGCAGAGCATTTTAGACCCTTGTCTTGTTTAGAAGGAAGATTCTAATTTGTACTATGCTCATGAGAACAATCCCCACAGACAGAATAAACAGCCGACAGAGGAATGATGCAGGTGTCCTTGCTTACTAAAAGGAGGGGATAAGAGCAATGCGCTCCATTTGCCTTATTCATGATGCATCACTGCCTTCACAAATAATAGCCTATGTGATTTAGTAATTAAATATCTCTACTACTTCCCACCTTATGTAATCACATTTAGTTTTAGGACTATAGCGCTCAAGAAGACCTTCTGACCCATCAAATATACCCAGCTGTGAATTACAGTCATCCATTTAATAAATATCTAATCTAGAAGGGACCATACTGACATTCCCTGAATCACAAAGCATTTCAGTACCTTAGAAATTAAGATCTTCAGTGTAAAAGGCCACAAAAATAGAAGGAGGGCAGGAACAATCAAGTGTATCAGCAATCTCCATGTCAATAGAATGGCAGATAACTTTTTTTAGGTGAATATGCTCTGATGAGCCTGTGAAACAGATGACACATGGTGATACAGAGGAAGGTAAAAATAACTTGGGTAACACAGCAGCAAAAAATACCACCTCATCAGAATGATGAGTTTTTCCATCAATTTTATATCCATGTAGTTGAGTATATAGAGGTGGTTCAATAATACCATGGAAAATTATAGTGTGCACCTAAAAGAACAGACATAAAATGATGTGAGGATTTTTAACTTCCAATTGATTCCCTTTGAAATTTACTGCATGATCATTTTCTTTTAGATTTTAATTTTTCTTAATACTTATGAAATTTGACCTGTTGGAAGACACAAGGCTGATAAGGCCTCTGTAAGGGTATATTTATAAATGTAAACATTATTTTAGAAATTCTATTTTTTGTAGGGAAATTTTAAATATTGCAAGCATTTTTTGACAATATATTTGTATTTTCAAAAGAAATTCAGCGCTTTGTTATTTTGCAGTGCTTTCACAGCTGATATACAATATAGACATTAACAAAACTATAAAAATAATGTATAACATGTTTTCCTAAATTTTTCCAACCTCTTCTTAAAAACAATCTTTGCTGTAAGTAACAATTATGTTGTAATTTTGCTTACAGTTATATTTGTTTCAGTATGTCAAGCATCCAGGGGAGAACAGTAAATGGTAACATCATATGAAGAATAAGAGAAGGATATAACTTTCTAAGAAATATTTTCTATTTGAATTTGATTCCAGTGATACTTTCAGGCACATGTCAGTTCAGGTTTATAAAGTAGTTACTTTGCTGTAGGTTGCATAATTTAAATGCAAAACTTGTCAGTTAATTGCTAATAAATAAATTGCTATAAGTAATTAAATATGACTTCTTGGTTTCCATAATGTTTTTTGAAATAATGAAAAATCTTTACAAGTATTCATATATAGCAGATATTTCTCTTATCAAGAGCCATATGATTCCTCTAGGGGATTTTTAGGATCAGGAACTTTTCAATACTTTAAAGCAATGCAGTTTCTTATTCTTTTTAAAATACATAGATAATGAATCTTAACCATAAGGAACAGGATGACTGTATATTAATGTATAATGGTGTTCTCTGCTGTATATTGTTTAAGGTTTGTTCAAGTGGGTCTTTGGACATTTGAAATATTATCTTGCTGTATCTCAATTTAATTATACATTTCAATTACTCTGAAGAGTTTTCAGTTAAATCTATTTTGGGTGGAAAATTATTCAGCCCCCAGTATTGTCATATAAATAATCTGCAATTGCTGTCCCCATTGTTTATGTTTATTTTCCAAATATTTACTTAGACATGGCCCCAGCTGAGGAGTATCTATTATTTGAGTTTGTAGTGTAGTTTTTTTTGTGTTTCATGATAAGCTTCCAATGCTTCATTTGCTATTTAAGTTGAAAAGTTTTTAAGTAAGTCAGTTAAGAATGACAGAATCTATAATGGAGAATATGATGATATTTTACAAAATTACTTGCAGAGTTACTTAGATGCCATCACATTAACTTCAAATGTAGATGTATCAGTTGACTTTGGGATTGGATTCTGTTCCTAAGGTTCCTAAGGTGCATCCAGGTCTCCAATCACAGGGGTTTATTTCCAAAATATCTTCAGAAGTGAAATAAGGAGCATTCCATGGTACAAGTTTCCTCTTGGCCCAAAAGGTGGGTTGAAATAACTACAGTTGCAATGGTTAAATTTCTAAAGAAAAAACCTGAAGAATATGCTAAAGAAGTCTTAGTTATGAATCTGAAAGTCACACTCATTGCTTCGGATGTAGCTTTAGAAACATGTCAAAGCAACCCATCTTGTACAGTCAATTTCTTCCAAATATTTAATAATGAAAGCATGGAAAAGTCACCAAACCTTATATTCAGAAGTGTCTGTGCTCTCTATATCATAATATTTATCTTGCAGCCTTGACAAAGTTTCTTGTGGATAAAGAGTCAAGCGCTAAGCATGATGCTCTGAGAAGTCACACCAGAATGCAGATAAGAGGTTGTTTATTCATACTCATACTGGAAATTGGTAGTGCTGACTGGCAATTGTAGAAAGCACTGATAAATTTTCACAAGGGCCAGAAATTGGGTAGTCAAGATTTCCTGCACATTATGACTGTATCAAGGGTTAGCTTTTGACTCCCAGCACATGCAGTACAAACATTTAGATTGTATATTTAGCTTTATCCATCTTTTGAGATATGCTTTTCAAGAACATTATGTCCTTAATGTTTTAGGAACATCTACAGATATATGTAAGGAATGTTTACGTAAATATAGTCAATATAGATAATGAGACATTACTTATTTCTTTTGAGAAGTGAGATTTATGCAGGAAAAAAAACCCAAACTAAAAAGTCCAAAAAACCTCAATGGATTCAAGAGAAAATTCGGTCAGTGAATATTCATATTTTTCTAAAAATGAGGCTTAGTCTTTGTGAATTATGAAGATTAAGCAGGGAGGAATTTGAAATTTCATTTACCTTTATTGTTCCTTTTTTTTTACTACCAATATTTACTTTTAGTTAATAGTTTACTGACAAAATTTAAGCATAAGTTATCACAGTAAAAAGAAAACTGGGCAATTACACCTTGCTAAAGCATCTGTTCTCTCTGTTCAGATGAGGCTGTTTTATTTCAGTAATAGAATTGGCCAGCTCTGAATGATTTTGTTTAGGACATAAACAATCCAGACATCTCCATGACAAGAGTAATTTTTTTGGCAGGTTTGATCAAACTTTCAACACAAATAGAAAGAATGTGAAAATAGCACAAATTGTTCTTTCTAAGTCCTTTTCATTCAAATCGCTGACATTTTGAAGAAGCAGACCTGGAGAAGCAAGAAATCTCAGAGATCTCAGAACTGTCCTTTAGAAAAACAAATAAGAAATTAACTCATTACAGTCACTGTATATAGTCCATATTACCATATGCTCTCTGTTCTTGATGCTTTAAGGGTGACTCTACAGGCCTCTGAAACTATGGAACCCCATTCATAACAATCTACAGAGCATCTCCTAATCTTTAAGGTATTAATATCAATTAAGTTTGATATTATTCAGCTTAACCCTGATAATTGTCTATGACATCATATTTGCAAGATCTGTCTGACTGCAAAGAAAGAAACACGTATTATTTTGCTCTGCCATCAAACCTATTTCTCCCTCTGCCCAGACAGGAAAAATGTCATATATATACATACATACATACATACATAAATATATACACATTTCCACATTACTCCACAAAAAAAATTCTTTTAGGTCAAAAGAAGCTTTGGGAAAATAAGAAGACATATAAAAAGATTGTCTATTTTCTCTACTGATGTAGGAAGTTGTTTCTTGGCAGCAGTGAGTAAAAGGAAAGAATGAGAGGGTAGTAAAGTAAACATAGCTAGGAATAAGAAAGGCCAAACAGAAAAGACCATATTTACTTCCTTGGTTTCTTTAATAAAAGGTATTCTCTCTGTGGTGGTCTGTAACTCAGGCACACAATGCCTTGAGAGCTAGAAAGAAGTAGACTAACACATACATTTCAGGCATCAACAGGCACTAAATTGGACACAAAAAGGTGCCATTTAGAACACAAAGTGAGATGAGTGCTGCTTCACTTAGTGAATCTGGATTAAGTCCAAAATAGAATGTGTGCTTAGAATTTTCCCCTCACAATCTGGAAACTTAGTTGGAAACTTGAAGTTCACTACAAATGTTTAGGCTGTAATCCACACTTGGTTATTGCAAGTTCACTGAAAAACAGACCAGACAGAGGCATGAGGAAAACCCTCCTAGCTAATATATATGTTTATAGGAAAACTCAGGTTGGAAAGAATTTCAGAAAGTTTCTGATCTAAATCCCTGCTAAAGCAGGGTTGGCTGAGATATCAGACCAGAATACTCACCATTTTTTCGATGTTTTTGAAGGTATTCAGCAGTGGAGGTTACATAGAGTCTCTGGGCAACCTGTTCCAGTCCCTGAATTTTTTTCATATATCAGGCTGGACCCTCTCTAGTTCCTGTCTTTGTCCGTGGTCTTGTGTTCTCCTATCATACACCACTGTAAAGTGCCAGACTCTCAGAAGCAGAAAATATTACATTGCCAAAAAAAGATCTGTGATGCTTTCGTGCTGTATCTTGGCTAAAAAAACCCAAAAGACATTCTCTGTTTCCACGTAGTCTACACTCGCTTTGAAATTGCCTTCTCAGGACTGAGAAACCATTATTCACATATACAAACAAAACTTCTACACGGAAGCAGTTCTTTTAAGAGGTCTTTATATATTTTTTCTGCTCATCCCAGAAGAGGAACTGCAGGTTGCCAATGGCTAGAAAAGTAAAAAGCTAAGTTATTTTACTTCCTAAAATTCACTAACCTTAATAAGCAGGGTATTAAATCTGTACTAATTTCAATTTTTTCTTCGCAAAGGACTTGATTAAAAGGGACAGATAATGTTCTAAAGTTGTTCAAGCTATTGATCTGTAATTACTTCAATTTTGCCTTTTTTTCTTGTGAGGTTTATAAGTTTGCAAGAAATGTTGTGCCAAGTCAAAAGTGGCGGAGATTAAGCTATTTCTTTCATTTGGAAGGAGACGGACATCGTTCATTGGATCCAATGAAGAACTTGTTTTTCTTGACCTTACCCAGTAAATCAGACCCTGACTTAATTATTTTTTCTGGATTTCAGTCTCCCATCCAATTTGGATCTTCTGAGTATTCAGAACTCCTACTACATTTAGCTTTGGCATGTTTCCAGTGCTGTTACGGAAGTTTGATAATTAATTTGCAATTTTTTTACTAATAGTTCATAAATGTGTTCTAAAATGTATTTTTCCAGTTGGTTGTATGATTTCATGCCATATGGTGCCATCAAAATATTGCTGCAAAGAATTTGTATTGTATTTGCCATTTCTTCCATTCAGTAAGCCTCTATTCTGCTGATGAAAGACATTGTCCCTCAGCAAATTCGTGTCTGACATTTGTTACACTCTTGTATTTAAGTATGCACACCCCAGTTAATTAGCACTAAAATCTTTCAAGGTTTGAAATAAGATAAATAGCTTCATATTTTCATTTTTATTTCCCCTGCTTGAAATATAGGCATTGTACTACTGCCCCCACACCTCCAAGGTCAGGGCCATCATCCTGTAACTCCCAAAGTTAAACAGCATAAACATTTCTTTGGTTGACTCTTAAACACCTTCTAGTAAATCCAGAAATGTGACTGATTTATCTATCACCTTATCAATCTATTCTTTCCCTATTCTGTCACTGTTTCATATCATTGTCACTACTGATAGTTTAAAAGGTTGGTTTGTGAATATCCTTCTTTAGCTGAACGTTGAAACAAAACAACCAAAAAAAAAGAACTTACACTTAAGAAAAAAGGCATTGGCCCATGTCATTATAGGAAAAAAAAATCAATATCTCATTGCTATAATGAAAAGCTATCTATAATTCTGATTGATAGCTTCTGACAAAGGTTCTTAAATTAGAAATAATTCCCTTCTGGTCCAAAGTAACACCACATGAAGCACTAAAAGAATGAGGTTTTATCTTACTACATTAATGAATTCAACAGGTACATCAAATTTTAACTAAGCAACATATAAAGATGTTTAAAGATGCATGGTTGTAGTACAGATGAATCAAAAATAGTACCTGACATATTTAAAATACACTATTAATTTCCAGTGTTTCCTGTAAGACATAATTCCTCCTACTCTTTTTTGTTGTTGTTGTTATGTGGTTTTGTTCCGTTTTGCTATTTTTTTTCTCCAAAATATACAAATGGAATGCAAGGACCTGATCTTTTAAATACTTCAAAAAGATCAAAATAAAATGTCCTTTTAATGAGCTCTGAAATAAGACTAAAACTGGATCTTCATCCCTGTGAAGTGCGAAGGAAGAAAGTAGACACTGAAATATTATTAACTAGTACTGAAGGAAAGCATATGTACAATCTTCACGGGAGTTAATAGTGAAGAAATGGAAAAAGCAATATAGAATAAGATTTTTTCTAAAACAATGTAAAAGACTTTGCAAATGGCCTTACCCAGACATGACTAAACCCACATTCTTTCTCACTATTATATTAAGGATTAATCAATCTAATTAAAAATAATCCTTCTTCTACAGCTTTTATTAATACAAGAGAATAATGTTCAATGCAAAAATAACTATCATAATTGTACATAAAGCTAATTTTAGCACTTTTCACCTAATTCTATGCTTCAACTATGTAAATAACAATGTGAAGGAAAATGACACAGCTAATATGACTTCTAAAAAATGACTAAAATGACACAGCTAAAATGACTTCTACAGGAAACAAAGCAAATGGGTTCTTCTCTGTGAATAGCATTTAAAAGAATATCTGCTTCAGAATATGATCGTTAAAAGAATAAGGAGTAAAAGCAATGTTTTGATGATGCCAGAGTTTTCATATCTTAGCCTTCCCAAGATATCTTTCAGTGGCTGCTTCAGTAGAAGAATACATTGTAGATTGATTTTCAACCTTTCGAGAAAGGGCAGTAGCAGAGAAAGAAGAGAAGAAAAACATTCTATTTTGAAACAGCTTTTACAAAAACTTCCCACTTTCAGACTGTGATGTTGTACAACAATAAGGGTGTGGCTAAATTTAGATTCCCTGGAGCCATGCACCTCCACAGCTTTCCTGGCTGGTGTGAAAATGGGTAGTTGCCAATATAACATAACCTAACCTAACATAAATTCCATGGAGATTTCTTATCTGACTTCCTTCTCTTTTTCCTCACAGAAAAATGTCATCTGGGGCACAGAAAGAATATAAAACACAGTTTTTCTTTATCTTAGAGTAGATCCTGTTATCTAAGAATATATGACTTTTTGAAAAAGTTTGTAAAATAAACACACTTTCAATTTGTAAGAGAATGCAGTTTCCTTTTTCTTGGTGGAGGACAGCACATCTAATCCACTCTCTTACATATGGCAATTTTTATTCCTTTTATTTTTCTAGTCAAGACCTAATTTACTGGGCCCTGGAGCTATAGATGCCTCTGAAGCCCTCTCTATTTTGTTGGATAGGCTGTGAACAAAGAATTCTTTTGTATGTGATGCTCTAATATAATTTGAACTAAAATAGCTTCAAGACTCAGCAAGCAAGCAAACTAAATAACTGTCTGAATAGAAAACCAAGTCCATAATTCTAACATAAACAATTGAGGAGCTGAATAAATAGGCATCTGAACAGTTATCAGAGCACTTCCAATAATGCATTTTTAATACTTTAAGAAATGAGTGCAGAAAGAAATCAACATAGTCCCTCAGGCTATAAAGAGCTTCAAGTGGCTTTTATCTTACATCCTGTTAGATTATTAAAAGTTTGTAATTATAACTATATTAATATTTCAAGGCTTCCTACCTTACAAAACCTTCAAACACATAGAAAGGTAAGAAAAAGACATGGTAATCATAAAGAAGATTGAAAATGTTAAATTCCAGTTATGGCTTTCTGATCATACCTTTTTTGTATCCTATTTTAAATGGAGGCGTAGTTACGATTTTATGGTTCTTTGTGTAGTGTTTAAGTACAGAAGACAAAACATAAAATCTGTTACTGCAGATTTAGTGCATGCATTAGCAATATATAAGTGGCATTTAAAAATTATCAGCTTTGCTTGAATGGTTTTATGTTTGTGAAATAATTTTGGAAGTATCAATAGAAGTATGAGTTAATATGACAAATACACTGTATTTAATTCTGTTCAAGAACCTGAAAAATTTGGTAACAAGATGAATGACAATTAAAACTTGATATAAAACCTCATATTCCTCATGTGACATCAATAATTTTGACGTCTTGTGCACATCAAGCCATCATTGTCACTCCTCAAAATTTCTTGCATGTAGTGATCGCTGCAGTACACAGCATGCTATGCAGACAAGTAATTCTTCATTGTCACTAATGTCTTAACACTCTCTTAGAGTGAGAGAAATGAATAGGAATCCAATGTCAGCTAAAATTAGTGTCTCTTGATGGCTCAGAGGACAGGGAAACTGGAAGAGATTAGTCCTGTCTCTGTGAATAGAAAGAAAATCTAATGTTAACTCTCAAGTGCTGGAACTGAATTCCCTTAATTCAGAACATATTTAGATTCTGTTTCGCAATAGAAAAATTTGAAGTCAGGCCTAGGTAAGTTCTGAACCCAAAGAGAAAGAACTTGAATATGTGAAGGGGCAGAGTTTTTCAATGTTTGTTTATTTACATATCCAAACAAATGGTAACATTTCGGAATCGACAAGTACATCACGAGCTGGGTTATTTAGAAAAATCTGCCATGATGGTCTTAGTGGGTACCAAGTATGAGGAAAAAAAATGATGGTATTTAATTGTCTGAAAACTTTGCTGTGCTTTTTGTAAATCTACTTCAGCTGTGAGTCTTCAGCACTCTGGAAACAAAGTACTGCTTGATTCATACTGCACTTTGTCACAGAATTAAAAATACAACAAATGTGTGTTTAAAAGTATATGCTGCTCACACCCACTTCTTCCTGTGAAAAATGCTTGCATCCATAAAGAGTTAAGCACCAAAGATATGACCTATCCTTTTTTTATGCCATCCCTCTTTTACTCTGACAGTTAGCTGAGTGTGCTGTCTAGAAGCTGACATGGTGTGCTGTATGTAGTAATCAGATTCAACACTTTTGCTGCAGCTTCTGGAGATGGATTCCTCCTGCTGATTTCTGATGAACACCGTGTTAATGGGAAATTAGATAAAGTATTGGATTGTATGTAGCTGGTAATTTTTTTCTGGCAAAAAAATAAATTATTTACACCTATTTAAAGAATGTTTTAAAATACAAATGAGTATCAAAGTCTGTTTAGTAACTTCTATAGAGGAAATAAAAATTTCTAAAGAAAACATCTTACTGCAAAATAAAAGTGAAATACAAATAAATGCAAAACAAATATGAAAATGAAACATTTTAAAATCTCACAAGAACTTATGTTTAATTCAGAGTCACCTCATATCTTAGTGTTATGTACAGGACTAAAAGAGAATTTTACTGACTTTTAAATATGTGGAAGATGTGAGAAATACAGTGTAAGGTATGGCTAGAATGACATTGCTTTTTCCCTTAAATGAAGTGAAAACTTAGGATATTGAGAATAATGGTCATAAGTCAAGGCAAATGAGTGACCCTCTTATTAGTATCACCAAACATTAAGAGAACCTAGAATCTCTGGTAATACTGAATTCTGATCATTGCAAAAGTTCTTGGCTATCCAAAACTCATCCTGGTTTCACAAAGAATTTTAGGTTTGCAAAAATAATCAGTCTTTATCCAAATTTTAATCTTATTATGTACTTTAATCGTTGATGTATCAAAGGCAATACATAGTTAAATATTAATATTTACTGTTAAAATATGTTAGAAAAAAAGTTTTTAATTAAAGGTGCATACAAACCATGACTTTTTTTCATATTTATTAACACATGATACTTT
Source organism: Phainopepla nitens (assembly GCA_013400175.1). Lineage (NCBI taxonomy): Eukaryota > Metazoa > Chordata > Aves > Passeriformes > Bombycillidae > Phainopepla > Phainopepla nitens. The sequence continues at coordinate 783,051 of VXBQ01002340.1, forward strand.
TGTTATGCAAAACAGCAGCATAAGCTTAACTGAGTGAATAAAAATGTGTCCAGAAATAAAAAAAAAAAATTGAAGATGAAACAGAAAATTTCTTCACAAAGTATTTTCCAGAATTAATGAGGTTAAGAAGAAATTTTTGTAATATATAATCCTCTGTGTAATCTTTGAGCTAAAGAAGGAGAAAAAAGGTGGTCCTATTTTCTTCTTCTGAATTTACACCAATAACCTCTTTTTAATGGCAGTATTGCTGCTGCAATGACAGTGCAGGGATACAGGCAAGACAAATTTACAAGTGGCAGTAGCATTTCTTTTGTTACATCTGATGCCATAGATAGAAAATTCAGAAAAGGTTTTAGGCAAACAAATCCTTCTTCAGATCAATGAACAGAGGGAAAAAAAAACTGTAAACAAATTTGGAAGAACCAATGAGGGTTTTATTAGATATGTATCAGTTACACTGTTTCTGAAAAATAGTGCTGCTCCTACCTAAGGAATGGAAAAACATTTGGGATGGGGGCAGTGGCTTCTAATTCTCAAAAAGATCCATTTCTGAGAGCTGAGAAAGTATCAATCTCCTAAAGCAAGGAGAGAGACAAGTAATTTATGGCCTATGTGGTCTCTAGTTCTAGACTAGTAGTGAATCTTAGTAGTTAAGTGAATCTTAGTAGTTAAGGAAAAAGTTTGTACAGCAGGAGGCTGTCAAATATATGCTCCTGATTATTGATATTTTTTAATTACTTGTTGGTGGTGCTCTTAAACCCTGGACTACTTTCTCTGTCTGCAGTGTAAGTACTAACTGTAGGTCATTCCATGTTAGGTGCTTATAATTCTGATAGTTCTTGAGTCTTAAATCAAAGGACTTTCGGAAAAAGGCACTTACAACATTTTTCATAAACCTTTTAAAAAAACCAAAAACCAAACAGAACAAATAGGAGGAAGGAGTAAAAGCATGTCCAAAAATTATTTGTATTGTAAACCCCAGGAAATGAGATGAAGTATTCAGCTCTCAGAATGGAGGCTGGTTGACAGTGGGGTTCTGTAGGGAACTGTGCTAGTTAGTTTAAATCCAGATACCCATGAAGAGATTAAGTGGTAAAATACAAAAATCTTCTAATATACCAGGTTACGCAGAACATGAAAAGTAAGGGTTGCTTGTTAAATTGCAGGAGGGAAATTGAGCGGCAATAGAATGTCAGCTGAGTCTCAGTGTGAGTGAATATAAAGGAAAGCACATGAGGAAGGTGGTATGAAAGTGTAACTGGGAAATTGAAATTTCTGGGCTTATGCTGATGACTCACTGAATGCCAATATGCCTCCCTCCCAAGGCTGAGGCATATCCTCAGTGAAGTTTTAACCTTGAGAACCCTGGTGAACCCTTGAGAACCTTGGAGAGTCCACCTCCAAAGAGATGGACTCCTGGACTCTGCCAGAATGGCCATGCTGAGGAGTCAGTGGCGTGATTGCTTTGGGGGAAGTGTCCCCACAATGCATATGTTTATCAGTAATTCTATGGCTTCAGTCATGTGCATAATATTTGCCCAGTTTCTCAAGCTACTGTGAAAGTACTCAACACATCTGATGAAGCAGATTAGTAACTTATTTTACTCCAGAAGTGCCAAATAATATCACTTGAAGTAGAGAGAAAAGAATAAAGAACAAAAGCAAGTAGGAAAATGCCATTGAAAGTTACTAAGAATCTAAAGATCCTATGGGATAAAAACATAGACAGAAATTCTTGAGATTGGCAGTATCTCTTCTCATATTTACACCTAGTGTGTTGGGTTGACTTGGGCTAGCAGCTGAGCAGGTCAGTTGTTGGCTTACTTCCTACTCAGTGGGATGAGAAAGTGAACTGGAAGAGTAAAACCAAAAAAATTTGAGGATCAAGATAAAAAGACTTGAATAGGTAAAACAAAGCCTACATGGAAGCAAAGCAAAAGAAGGAACTTACTTCCCATGGAAATCCCTTTCTCTCAGATGTTATGGCAGTTCATGATATCATGTGGTATGGAGTATCCCTCTGGTAAGTTTGGGTCAGCTGTCCCAGCCATGTTTCCTCCCATATTCTTGCACACTCCCATCCCACTCATGAAGAGGACAGAATGGGGAAAAAGATAAAGCCTTTTTGCTGTGTAAATATTGCCAGCAATAGGCAAAACGCTGCTGTGTTTTCAAACTAGTTTAGTTACAAATCCAAAACAGAGAAAGATACAGGCTGTGAATGAATGAAATCAACTCTGTCCCAACCAGACCCAGTAAAGTCAGTAAAAATAGGGAGTACAAAACCATGAGTAGTAAGGAGCAGCCTATTCTTAAAAGATACTTTTAATAAAGATAATATAAATCAAACAAATTTAACCAACCAGGAAAGGTTTCTCCCTTAAGAATAAGAAAAAAAATCATTTGAGGGAGGAAAGTACCATTGAATAAACTGCTATGTGTTGCAGTTTGGAAGGTAACAAAGCAGTTCAGAAAACTGCTAAGAATGAAATTCTAGTCTATTTCTTTTCTGGTTCTGCACACCGTGATGGTTTTTGAATGTTTGTTGCCACAGAGAAGGAAATAAACTGTTCCCCAGTTTCATCATAAAGAAAAGATAGAAAATAGTATGGACACTTCATTGCAGGGTAAAAAAGGATTTCTCTAGACATAAAGAATGGTGGAATGACTATCACTGGGAATTTTTAAGAAACCTTGATAAGCATGTGTTAAGAAGGGATGGGTATGATTGTGCTCATCCCAGTCATTTACTCTTTCCTCCACTCTCTTAATTTCACTTTTTTTTTTATTGTTCATGATTTTACAGCTGATGCTCTACAGGACTGTTTTCCCCTGTAGTTCAGATAAAAGAACAGTCATTGTCAGGAGGTAAAAACCAAGACATACATACACAAAAAAGCTTTCCACTATCTTTGATGTACCTACTTAAAAAGTAAAATAACTTATTCAAGCACAAAGCTGCGTAAGTTTGACACATGTTCGTACACTGTATTTCATGCCATTTGCTTTCAGGCTTTCATTCCTACATTTCATGTTCCATGCAACTTCAAATAACTGTCATTTCCCTTTCATGCTTTGTTTCCAAGGTCTATCATAGGTTTAATTTATCCATTGAGAGGATAACAGGTGTGCTTTGTCAATTACAGCAGTAATGCAAACATGCTTTCTTGACTTTCAAATGTGTGTTTGATTTGCAAGTGGCAGGAAAAGGTAAAAAGATCACAAACAGTGTAATCCTTGCAATGAGAGCTCATGAACAAGGTGTTCAATAAATCAATACAAATACAATTGTGAGTAATTAAGGTCTGGAACCTTGTTTCCTTAGTCTGTTTTTAGTCCTGTGCTGACAGATGTAAAGTTGAGCGTAGCAATGACATGGCTAGGTAAATTGGTCAGTTCTATGAAAGTTCATAAGGAATTTTACGTCAAAACAGAAACTACTAAAATAGTGACATCTGTAACACTTAGTGCAGTATATATGGAATATGTTTTAGGTACAACGTTAAAAATCTTAGCTGGAATTACTGAGTTGTAGAAACGGATTATTACTTACAACCTTTCTAATTTCTCTTTTGTGTTAAAATCCTCCTCTTCTAACACATGCTCTTGGCATAAGTTTTCTTTTTGTTGCCAGTTTCAGCTATCTGAGAAGCAAAGGCGAAACAGGATACAGAGCAGTAAGGAAGAGGAAACAATTGCTATTCTTCCAGGTTTTTGAGCATACCAGAGGGATAGCAGATATCATGGCACAACAGAGGCACAGAAGGACACAGAAAAACCATTTAAGGTTCTGTGACGCTGCTTGAAAACTGTTCAATAATGCTTTCAGCATGGTGAGGGTACATTCGTTGGTATAGACTGGTACAAGTGCCATTGATGCTTTGGAGACCTTTTTCCTGACAGAGCTCCATGAGAGTTATATCCATGTCCAGGTGCAGAGCTCTGGGCAGTGCTTGGTCCTGGAGACCTCTCGTGTGCGAGATGTGCTTATCTTGAGGCACTGAGTCGCTCAGTGGAGGAGTTGAAGGAAGAGGTGTGTAGGTTGTGTGTCATCAGGGAAACTGTAAAGGAGGTTGAGTGAGTCTTCACTGAAAATTCACAGAGCCAACAGCATGAGCCATACAAAGCAGCAAAGGAGAAACAGTCTGAGGCCATTTTGTGAGTTCTGGTTCCTGGTTCACTTGCAGATCTGCAGCTTCAGAAGACTTTCTAAAGTAGGTGGAGAAAGTCCCAGGTGATGGGTCACAATGCTCATATGTGACTTTAACTGTTAATATATTTTCTGGAAGAGCAGTAAAGTGAGATACAAGAGATATAGGAGATTTCTGAAATGTACAGAAGACTTTTTTTTATGGAAGTGATTCAACCAATTCAAATGCTTTCTTGGATCAGTTATTTATTCCCAAGCAAGTAAAAACTGGTTTAAGGTATTAAAGATAACCTTGGCTGCAATGACTGTGAGACTATGAACTTTAAAATCCTGAGAGAAGTAAGCAACACATATATCTGAATTTCAGCCTTGGACTTGAAAGAGCAGATGTTCACTTTTTCGTGGACCTGCTTGGCAAGATTCCCCAGGAATCTTGCCTGGAGTTCAAGGAGCCCAAGAAAGCTGCAACAGACTCCTCTGGGGAGGCTTCAGTGACAGCTTACTTAAAGGGAAGGAATGGTCCGTTCCAACACATAGGAAGTTGAGCAATCACAGCAGGCCAGTGTGGATGAACATGAAAATTCTGTTTGATATAAAAAAGAAATACACAGAAGATGGAATCAGTCTACTCAAAAGGAATAAAAAGGTATTACCTCTGTGTGTAGCAATTTAGTTAAGAAAGCCAAAGGTCAGCTGGAGTTGAATACAGTGATGCAGGTGGCAAAAAACAAGAAAGGATTTTGTAAATATATTGACAGTTTAAAGAAAGACTAGGAAATGAGTCCGCTCTTCTGCGGAGCAGGGTACTTAGTGACTAGACATGTGGAGTACATTTTGTTTGCCTCAGCTTTCACTGGTAATATTTTCTAGTGAAATATTTATCATATTTACTCAGGTATCCCACATCCCTGAGCCCACTAGCAGAGTCTACAAAAGTGAAGCTCTACTCACAGTAGAGGGAGAGTCTGGAATCACTTAGGCCAGTTAAAAATTCAACAGCCCTTGGAACCAGATGGAATGCCTCCTCCATTGCTGATGGAGATGGCTGATGGCACTTTAAGGGTGCTCTCTGTCATCCCCTAGCAGTCATGACAGCCGAGAAAAGATCTTAAAGACTGGAAAAAGGCAAGTGTCATACCCATCTTAAAGATGGGCCAGAAGGGAGGTTCGGTTAGCAAGATGATCAGCCTCATGTCAGTCCCATGAAATATTTTGGAGCATGTCCTCTTAGAAACCACTTCCAAATACGTGAAGGGCAAGAGAGTGACTAGCAAACGCAAGTTGAGATTTGCAAAGGGCAAGCCGTGCTTGAACAATCTCATGGTTTTTTATGATAAGATACCTAGTGCGACTCACAAAAGGATGGTAGAGAATGTTTTATACTTTGACTTTATTTAACAAAGCTTCTGACACCATCTCCCATAGTCTCCTTGTGACCACACCACGTTAAGGCAGGTGGAAAATCAGCTGGACTGCAAGTCTCAAAGAGTTGTGATCATTGCCTGGTCCATCTGAAGGTCAGTAACTAAAGGCCATCAGGGATCAGTACTGGAACCAGCATAGTTTAATATCTCTGGTAAAGCCTGAAGGATGGGACAGAATACACTCTCAGTGAATTTGTGAATGATGCCAAATGTGGGAAGTGATCAGTATGGTAGAGGACATGGGCACCGGGGCAGACTGAAAGTTCAGTGGAAGAAAATGCAGTCTTACATCTAGACTGGGATAATCCTATGCAAGAGTGCAAGGGGGGAACTGACTTGCAAGGAGCAAGGGCCCGTATTGGTAAATAAGTTGAGCATGAGTAAGCAGTGAACCTTTGCATCAAAAAGACAAGCTGCATCCTGGACTGTATTAGTAAGAGCATAGCCAGAGGTTTCAAGGAAGTGATCTTTCCAACTTATTCAGCGTTTATCAAATTATATTTGTAGTTCTGTGTCCAGTTTTGGGGTCACCAGTGCAAGGAAGATATTGACATCATAAAGCGAATCCAGTGGGGCCCACCAAGATTGTTAGGACCTTGGGGCACATGATGCACTAGGACAGACTGAGACAATATTGTTAGCTCAGTCTGGAGAAGAGAAGGCTAAGGGGAGAGCTTATTGCTATCCAAAGTTACTTGGGAGAATACAGAGAAAACTAAGCCAAACTCTTCTCAGAGAGTGACAAGTCAGGATGAACGAGGAACAAGTCGGAACGTGGAAAATTCTGATTAGATACAAGGATTGCTTTTCGTTTTCCACAAGGTGAGATAAAAAGAAAGAATGGGTTGTCCAGAAACTGCCCTTGGAATTGTTCAAGACCTGTCTAGACAAAGCCCTGAGCAACATGATTTAATGAGACTTATTTTGAGCAGTGTATTGAATGAGATGCCCTCCGGGGCTCCCTTCCAATCTGGATAATTGCATGATTCTACAATTTTGCAGTCCTATAAAAGGTAGATGCAACCAAGAAACACTCTTCAGGTGAGTTTTTTAAAGGATGAAGTAGCTTGCACAAAAAGATGAGAATGGGACAATTTAGGAGAAATAGGCACGTATGTTGGTACCAGTGGTGAGTTGTTAGCTAATGGTCCTCCTGTACTTTGCAGTTACTACATACACACATGATGGAAATAAGGTACTTGGTGCTACAAGAAAATGTTTAGGCCACAAGCTGGTTTGTTTTTGGTTTTGTTTTGTTTTTTTTTTTATTTTTTTTTTCCCCAAAAGGTAGTATGAAGCAGGATTTAACATGGCAGATGATTGGGAGGTGATAACATGGTATTTCTTAAATGCAACTTCAATGCAGAGGGAGCTTTGAGGTAAAATGAGGGAAGGTAAATACCTGTCAGTTATCACAACTCTAAATTTTCATCTGTGCTTAAATGCTATCCTGACTTGGCTTTCAGCTTCAAGCAATTTTTGCTACTTCATTCTTTTTGCTTCACTTACCTTTTTTTCTCATGCATTTATGTTTTAAAGAAGGAATAAATTGGCATTGTCAGTCTTCCGTTTCAATTATTGGAAGTCAGAACTTTTTTCCTTAGTAAAAAATAACATCTTTTCCTTAACTTTCGCTCTGAAAGCTAATTTTGGAACCTCAAAATCAAGCCCTAACCTTCCTTGAATATTAAACTTTGTCAGTGATTTAAAGGAGAAGCTCTTCCTCTGTTTACTCTGTGACCATTGAATGCGTTTGCAGAAGAAGTGATTAAATAATTAAGAAAAATTAGAACTGGTGTAAAAGTCATCATTAATAAAAAGGAAACTTATTCCTTATTCCTGAGATGTTTTTGCTGAATTATTAATGGAATATGGATGAAGCTGAACACCTGACTAGAATTTTTAGTGCTAAAAAAATGCTAAAAATTTGATGAAACTTGCTTGCATGTAGGAATCCAAGCAGACAATCTCTGTCTTTTAGTAATAGAGAATTATGACTTTTCTACCAATAAGCTTTCTACATAATGAAGATCTCTTTCTCATTTGCCTTCTTCCTTTGAAAATCTTTGCCTCATTTTTGCTTTGACTTTTCCCCCTTTCTCATATACTGTGGTTATCTAGAAACAGAATAAAAATAGATTTTTTTATGGAATAAAAATGAATTCTGCAGGGTGTTTACAAACACAGAGCAAATCTGAGCAACTTGCTACAAGCTGGCAAATGCAATCTGAGTGCCAGCCAAGAAAAATTTCAAACATGTTCACAGTGTGAGTCAAATTCCTCAGATTGTTCTGATAACACTGCCAGTTGTTTTTCTCTTGCATTTTAAGTCTGCTACTTTGTGGCGCCTTCTACTGAATGACTGCAGGTTACCAGAAGGCTTTAATTTTTTGTCATTATGTAAAGTTTTTGTTCTGGAAATCTGTACTACTAAAAATCGAAAATTACTCATGCTATCATTGCAGGTTCTTTTGCTCATTTGAAAGATGGAATCAGTCCATTAGACGTAAATGGCCTCTGCCAGTGGCTCACCAAGCCAGTCTTCCCTTGACCTAGGACTTAAGGAGAAGAAATAAAAAGGGAATAGATCCCAGAGTTATTGTGGAGAGCAAGTTTTTTTTTTTCCAGGCTTGTAGTGTAACTTCCTTGTTGTTTCTAATCACTGCACTGTCACTGGATTTGTCTGTTCTAATCAACTTAATCAACGTGATGCAAGCAATCTTCCCTGGTTCTATTCAGTTCCACTCTCTTGATTTCCCCTCACCATTATGCTAAAGGATCACTGAAAGGTTTGTTTTAGGCTGCTGCTTGTTCCAACAGGATGGGTATCTACAGATTAAATCTAGTTAGGGAAAGTCACTATTTCAGTATATCCCATTCTTCTTCCTCTTAACATACATTTGTATCAGTAATATGTACTCTCTACTGACTTTGTTCTACTAATGTATGTGTTTATGTGCTTTGTTAAAATTTTGTACCAACTTGTCTTATGTTGCCACTAGTTTAAAAAAAAGAACGGCTTTTACTCAATTTTGATTTACACATCATTAATTTAAAAATATGATGTAACTATTATATGTAATAGCTTTAGATATCTGGAAATATATTTCTATACATCCAGTAGATTTGCTAATCCTACATCACACTTTATAATCCTCCCCCAGGCTTGTAAATCCTACTTGCTACATGTAATTCCTATGATTAATTTACAAATCATCCCAATAAATCCTAAATTAAAATGAGTAGATTTGTAAATCCTTTCTTTGCATTTGAAGTATGGAACCAGCAGATGACTTGCAAATGAGGTCTTCAAAGCTTGACAGTTACAATTAAATCTATTCCTATTCATCTTCCTTCTCTACCTTTCCAACTTTCCTTGTAAATCCTGGTCATCTGCTTCTTTCATGAAATTAAGTTTTATTTAAACAAGACAAATTGAGTAAATCTTCATGAGCTTCAATTGGCTTAACCACTGTGCTGTAATCAGCTTCAAGCTCTCCCAGTCTGAGCTGTACTGGAGAATGAGGATCGAAACCAGAGACCAAAGACAGCATGCAGGACGTGTAAGGAAATTGTGATGGAAACTTAGTTGAAAGCATTTTCTCCTGAAAAGGACCACCAGCATTGTGCTCCATCATGGTGTTTGATTATTCTACGACATTCCGGATTTCTTTATAATGGTGCCCAAGGGTGTTATTCCTCCAAAAATTAACAGCTTCTGTACCAGCAGTCCTGGTTTTTCAGACAGGTAAAACTCACATCATTTATAAACTCAAAAGGAAGAGTGTCTTACTTCTGCCATACATTGCACAGTAGCTGAGAAATAGGGAAGATGTTCATGTCTCTGAAAGCCTCAAATATATTATCCAAATTACTTTCCTATGTTCTTCGGGTCCACATTAAATGTATAATATTGCATACACTTATACAATCCCCTAGTATCCAACTAAAGACCTGGACAGATCCAAACTGAATGAAATAAACTTTTTGTGAAAATTTGGTTTGTTTACAAATATATGTATTAAGTGGGAAAGACTCCTTTGTTGTTTTGTCAGCATTTTGGCCGTCAAGGTTGTGTTTGAGTCTTTCAGCCCTCATGCTGGGAGTGGGGAACATTTAGTAATTCACTGGTTCTCTCAAGTCCTCCTTCCAGCCAATACGCCCACCATAGTTTGCTAAAAAATTTCTCCCCAGAATAAGGGTTGTCTGCTGCCCCTTTCTCTACAAGTGCATAGTTATTAAGCACTTTAAATTTCACTCAGCCCTTATTCCCCTCAAAATTCAATCAACACCCTGCCCGTTCCATGCCCAAATCTCATGGTCATTGTTTGTGACCAGCTCCATGTGGTATTACTACCTGACTGCAGGGAGCAGTGGGAAATTCCACTTTTTCTTTTTTCAAGTCCTATAGCCTGTATGGCACAGATTCTGTTGTATTCCTTTGCAGGGTTTTCTTACCTTTATTCCAGATTTCTGAGGAGCAATTCAAGCAGCTCAAGGAGACAGGGTAGTCACTAGCAGGCTGGAGAAAAAGTGCTTAGTAGGTTAAGGACTTTCCTAGCAGAAATGAGAGACTTTGAGAAATGTGAAAGATCTATTTTTCATCTTTTTTTTTGAGGGAGACATAATTTTCTATTCAGAAATGCTTATATTTACATTTCTATGTGAATTCATGTGTAGGAGGAATATGGCAGGGAATCTTGCAGAATACTTTCCCTTAAGGAACCTCCTTTGTTTGAAGTCCATTGCTTAGTCAAGACAAATTAATCTTTAAATGTTTGTCAGGAATCATTTGACTAAAAACAGCTCTAGAAAATTTAGCTGGCTACAGAAGGATGGGTATGTCTAAGTAACAATCTTGAAAATTAAATATATGAAAGAATTATTTCACTTCTACTTAAAATAGCAAGTATGTTTTTTGTATAGTTTCCTGGATAGGTCTATAATTTCTAAATTCCAAATAAAGAGCAGTTGAAATTTGAATCTTCATACCGAGAAATCACTTAAAGCAAATGGAGATGTCTAAATTGGTTCTGCAAGGACTGTCTAGCACTTGGAGAAAAGGAGTTGTTGAAGGATGTTTCTTTCTCTCTTTCCCTTATACAGTAAGATTTAGTCGATTTAGTCACTTCTGTTTCAGCAACAAGCTGCTGGTGTAGATCATGTCCAAAATTTTAATTAGATTATATTTGGACAAGTGTTGTCCTCAGCCATTCTGATACCTGGAAATTCAAACTAACGGTTGCTAGCTATACTTTTAAAGGCAAAAATGCTCCTATGTCTTTCGATATATGTAAAGATGTCACATGTAATATTTTATATTTATGTTAGTGTATGTATTTTGCATGTGTGTGTGTATGTATACGTGTATATTTACACAATAATACAGAAATATTGTGCTAGTAGCATAGCTGGTGTTATGTTTTACTAACACATACCCTAATATATGAATCTATATGAGTGTATATATATACTCATGCACACATACACGTGCTGTCACACACTGAAACTCAATTCTCCTCAGGTGTTAGAGGAAAGTTATTAGCTCTTCATTGGTATTACAGGCTAGTGCTAACAGCTCATCATGGACATAGCATTTTCTCTGGGTCTTTGTTTCTTGAATACAAATAAGGAGAGGAATAGCTAGACAATATGTTTTACCCAAACTGTACCTCTCTTGTGTTATCCCTTGCCTTTTCCAATCAGTTTCTAATCTCCTATATGACTTCTTAATTATACAGCTACACATTTGTATCCCCTTCTACACCTTCTATTCCTCTTCTTGCTAAGCCGTTTTCAAGGACACTTGTGACAGGGGCTTTGTAAGTAAGTCAGTCTCTTTGCAACATATATGTAGGGATGGAGAGATGTTTTAGCAGGTAGCCACCTTCTTTGCAAAGAGGGTGGCAACACCATGTCCGAAAAAGTGAATACAAAATTAAATCAGTGCTACAAACCTAAGATTAAATCCATTCAAGTGTTTTTTAAAAATGGAAGAAGCAGTTAAAAGAGAAGCCAGGAACTAAGCTTAAAATCTTACCTGGAATTTCAGGAAAGAAGCCTGTGTTTGCCATAAAGAAAGTTCATCAGGCCAAAAGGAGGGCAACAGGCTCAAAGAAAAGAACTCTCTTTGTCTTTTTACAGAAAGGAAATTATTTTTGATAGTTCAATTTGATAATTCAATTTTCCTGACAAAGCCAAAGAATAATTTAAGAGAATGTTTAGATAGACGTATAATGTACAAATACTCAAGTATTCAGTAGTAAATTACTTGTATGAAGCAGATTATTTTACACTGATTTCTGCCTCAACATCTTGGTCATAGATAGGGAAGAATATTATTATTACAGTATGAATTACAGAATTATAGTTCCAGACTAACTGCAAGAATTCTCCCATCCTTTATTCTTTTTTTTCCCTATAGTTTTCTATAATTTTGTTTAACAGATTTCCAGGTAGAAAATCCTAAAAACCTAATTCTGACCTGAAAAAACATGACACCTTCATCACTGTGTCTGAAATTTTGTGTCTGTTGTTTACCAGATCTTTTGAGTGCCATTAGACTTAAAAGGGAAAATCTAATTGAATGATGAAAAACTACATTCATTTGAATCCAGCGAATTATCCTATTAATAATACTGCACTGGCCTATGCCAAAATCATCCCTAGGAACGAAAAAACCTCTGTCCACCAGAACCACCAAAGTCAAAGTAATTAGTCCAATTCAATTTTTTAATGAAATTCCTGTTACTATAACCACAAATTATAGTTTATTACACCTCTGTCCTTGTTACTGACCTTCATAATTTTTAAAATTCTTTCAACTCAGTCTGTAATAGTAATTGTGAGGTAGAAGACCCTAATTCCTCATATTCTAATGATTTTGTAGGTGCTTTGACAGAGGACAAAAATACACCTCACTTAGAGAAAAGATATTATGTAAAACACCCCAATCTGTTACCGGAAAAAATACCTCTGAAACATAAAAGAAGATTTTTACAATACAATTGGAATTCTAGCCATCTTTTCCTCATATTCTGCCTGTCAATATAATTTTTCTATATAAACTCATGATTTAAATATTCTAGGGACTGTAAAAATATGTCAACCATTCCAGACTCTCTTTTGTTTCTGATTTACTAGTGTAACAGAAGTAAGCTCAACATTAAGGATTACAAAAATAATATTTGAAAATATTACAAGGAAATAAAAGACATTCATTAGTATATGCAATTTATAGACAGAAGGTCAAAAATTTGTTGTAAAGATCAGGAAACAAAGAGAAGCTCTTAAGTAAGTGTAAGAGCCCTGGATTCATCCTCCCTCCTGTGGGTTTGGCTGCTGGAGCTCAGGGCCATCTCAGAGATATAGCAGCTGAGGCCTGCCCCCTTCCTGATCAACTCATTGGGAGAGCATTTCCAGGCACATTTAACTTTCCACATGCTCCTGTGTGTTCCCAGAGAGTCACCCAGTACATGGAACTAGAGTTGCCTGTGGTGCTCTCCATCCTTCCCATGCCCATGAAACACTCCTGACATGCTCCTGTTTTGGTGTAGGACCATTTCATGACCTGTGCTTGGAGAAAAATACTCCACAATTTGAAGGGGAGAGAGGTTAAAGCTCAAAGTAAACAAAGTTTATGTCTTAATACCAATGACTGATGTGTGTGTGAAGGAATTTCTCTCTTTTGTACCCATCATATTAAACATGCTTCCCTCAATTAAACATATATGCTCATAAGAGTGTCAGACATTAGCTTCCTCATAATTAATAAACTGCTTAGTATCTATATACAGGAAAATATTCGGATCTTTATATAAAAAATTCCCTTGCAGATGCGATTCTACTTTCCTGGGATCAGAAATGTGGAGGAAACTGATCGAGATCCATGCACCTGGAGAGAGGCCTAACACAACCAAAGATAAAGCACTGAAGTCTTCCCTGAAACGTGGAATGAGGCCGTGGTGTTCCCAAGACTTCTCCCAGACTCTTTTGAGCAGTCTCTTTCTGAATACTTGTACAAAGAAAGGGAAAGTGCATTGTGAACCATATGGACTCCACACTTCCCCAGCCATTTTCAGCTCAATTTGTCCTTTTATCTGCTTAGTCATTTTGTATCTAATTAATCTCAAGCCATTCCTAAATTAGATTCCACCCTGCTCACTTCTAGAGCAGTCTAACCACTATTATGTTGCGTACTCTGGATACCCTCTGCAAACCCTTTGGCATTTTGTGTTCTCCACCTTGACTGCTGGTTTGTTTTCCATATGTATTGGTGTCAGTGGAGCAAAAGAAAGGTGTTCAAAGTGGCAAACTGAGATGGTAATTCCTTTTTGCTTTCCTCAGAAACAAAAATATTCTACTTGGCTTATTTATTGAGCAGCAGGGAAGACTAGACATATATTCAGATGGAAAACCTTCGATAGCAAAGCAAAGGTGTCACACCATGTTTTTAGCAATTTACATACACTGAAGTGATAGCTGTCATTTCATCATGTCATGAAACACTAACTGTATTTATGAATCTTTATGTCACAGTCAAGAGTTTGCATTACTTCAGAATATTATTAATGCATTTGAATATAAGCTGCTTGGTAATAAATCACAACTGTTAAAAGTCTCATAAGCATTTGCAATTATCTTTTAAATCAAGTGGATCTTCAGACTACTTTACACTGCTGCTTAGCTTACAAAATTGAATGTCACATAAAAAAGATAACACTTTAGTGTTTCATTCAACTGTGAATCCATGGACACAATTGTAGTGTGTATTTATGTTCTCTAATAAAAATAAAATGAAGAATCCATTCAGTGCTTTTATGCTCCAGTCACAAATGAATAAAAGAGAAATAGAAGTAACTAGAGAATCAACACTAAATTCAGCTCTTTTTCTCAGGAAAGCAAATTGTTTCCTAAACAATGGAAATGTATAGATGATCAAGAATTATCACTGTCACACCCACAGTTATGCTGGACATCATGTACCAGTCTTCCTATCTAGGCAGTTAAAAAATCCTGGCTCTAGCCAAGAAATTGGGGTTGGAATTACTTGAGAAGTATGAAACAACAAAAAATTAAGGAAAGACTACATCGGCTTCCATTCTTACTGCTGAGCTGGCAGCAACACATGAAGTAGCCTGACGCTCTAAGTGTAAGTTTCTCTTATTGTAAATAGAAATGTTCCTGGGTCATGTTCTGATCATCTTCATGTACATATCCAGAGAAACCTGAAATCTCAGCTTTTATTCTACCTGCCTGCAGCATTTCAGTGTTCGAATTTACTGAGAGAGAGGTTAAATTTGAATCACGGCTAAAACTGCAGCAGTGGGTGTCAAAACTGTAGAAACCAGTTTCGACTCAGGCTGCTACTCACTCTAAAATAGGAGGCATATTCTGATGGGTTTACACCACATGGGAATAACACAGCTGGAATCTTTCCTCTCACTTCTGGCAGTAGATGGTAACTCTAGGCATATCCAGCACCAAGAATTGAGATATGGAATCCACGAGTGGAAGAAACACAGTCGGTTATAAACTTTGAGGTCTGGAACCGAGACAAAGTCTTTAAAATAGGCTAGGGACAGTTCTTGTGCTCTGGAGTCAAGAGGGAAGTCCACACTGGTGCACTTCCTGGAAACCTTACACAAATTGTGAACTGGAGAGAGTTCTTGGTTCATACCATGCCATGGACTGGGCATTGACATAGACAATGCTAGCTGGCACAGGCCAAAACCTTGTCAAGGAATGTGCTAGAAATAAATGGTGAAGGTTATTTCATGCCATTCTTTCACTTTTCTCCTGGCAATTTCTGGTATAAATATTGATGGAGGAGTAGGAGTGGGATTTTGATAGATCTAGAGTTGTCCCAGCTTTGAAAAACAGAGACAAAGACTTCTTATCAGGGTAGACTCACAACATGTCCATTATTTCAAAGAGCAAAGCATGTCTATGTTATACTGCTGGTTATTAATGCCATCTACTTCTCCTGCAGGTTAATTAGCTGGTTCTTTTCCTTAAGTAAAAGAATACAAGTCTATACACCAAATTTTCTACAAGAATGCTCTAAGTAAATAATATTCTGGTTGTTGGGTTCTGAAGATATTTTGAGTGTCAAATCTTATAGGTGATTTGACATTTGTGTAAATAATCCAAGGTCTATTTGGCCAGAGATCAATCACAAAAGAAAAGTTAAACCAAATGTTTTCGAAAATGGAAATATTGGTACTGTCTTCTGATTCAGGAAGTTAATTTTTTACCCTTTTACCCTTTTGCGCTTCATTATTCATTCATACCTAAATGAATGAATGCTGAGTTTTCTAGCCATGTCCTCCTGAGTTGTTTCACTACACATGAAGCAAAGTTCACAAAATATGAAGCCTAATTGTGCCAACAGATTTCAGAACTTTCAAACAAAACTGGTAGTTTTGAATTCAGGTGGACATCCGTGAAGGAATTCCTTATTCCTGTGTTTGCAACAATTCAAGAGGGGCTTGAAAAACTCCAGATTTTGGACTTACATTTTAACACTTTGAATTTTTTTTATCCCGATAATCATAGAGAGTTTTACTCTGTGCTAATTTTCTCAGCTGGTGGTGCTCCTTGTGTACTTAGCCAAGTCCTGTTGAACTGCCATTCCCTAATTCCTTCTATTTCATAAATAAAACAGAGATTTTTTTGATTTATCACAAGAAAACTCCAACTGAAACGCTCCAAATAAAGGTTCATTTGTGTTCCTCCTTCTGTTGGCCAGGAATGTGGACCAAACAGAAATCTGTGCACTGGTCTGGGCTGTGGTATGCCACTATAGTAATAAATGTTATGCATGGAAAAGTACTTTATCCTTCAATTCCATTTGTAGTGAAAAACTCCTAAGAAGTAATGTAGACGTAGGGGAACATGATTCTAAAATTCTAAAATAAGCCTATTAAAAAAATTTAATGAGCTTAAAAAAATCCTTATCAGCCTACCTGTTTGCCTAATTCATTTGTTAGATTCTCTACCTTGGCAAATTACCTATGGATTCCTCAGAAAAGCTGTGTTTATTCTTCTGATTTACCTCACTAGAATTCTTAAAAGAAGGAAAACAAACACCCAGGAAACAAAGAGAGAACTTACAAAAAGTTTCAATTTTTTCAGACAGCAAAGATGCCAGACAGCTACTGCGGTTTAGAGTCTTGTTAGATAAGGGACCTAGATGTTCACCTGAACTTTAGCTTTGTACAGCCAATACTGTTAGAGAAATAAACCTAAGACTGTCTTAATAATGTCACATAGATTTGCTTGGTTTGCATTTGGTTTTGCTTCCATTTGAACATTAATTACTCCAGGGAAAATGTTGCTTCCAGAATAAGGTGGAATGGTTCAATTATTTAATTGAATTGCTGATACAGGTGCAGGCACTAGCAGATACCATAATTTTTTCTTTCATAAAATTATTGCCTAACCTTGAAAGAACTCTGTGTTTTAGAGTTCAAACTGAGAATAAATTTTGATTGCCAAGTACATTCAATTTGAATCAGTTTGATGCTCAGATCTAATTTTTTGCCTTTAAGCTTCTGTGAGTACAGGCGAAAAGGTAGCTGCGATGGAGAGAGGGAAGGACCGGCTTTTCAATTTACTTTTGGAGTTTGGCTATATAATATTTTCAGGGATCTAGCAAGACATTTCAACCATCATCTTGGATAATGCCTTGATATGACTAAAACAAATGTAAGTTTAAAAATTAATCCTATTAAAATCTATGAAGGTTATGAATACTTGTAAACCCCATTTTCATTGGAATTTAGACAGTTTTCAGTAATTAGCAATATCTATATAATAAAACTTCCATGTTTTATTAATTAGAGAAAACCTATCATTGAATATTGGATACCACTGACATTTAGGCCATTTAGAGCTGAAACCATGGGAAAAAAAAAAAGAAACTCGCTGGATTGATCTGCACTGTCAACATAGCTCCAAAATTGTTTTTTAACATAGCATGTATGGTAGAATCATGGAAGGATTTAGGTTGAAAGTGACCTCTGGAGGTCTCATGGTCCTATTCCCTTGCTCAGGGAGCGCTACCTAGAGCTCATTGCCCAGCACTATGATGCCTTTTTAGTGTCTACAAGGATGATGATGTCACAATCCCTCCGGTCAATCGGAACCAGTGAAAAAGTGTGTCCTGAAGTTTTGAGAGAACCTCTTGTGTTCCAGTTTGTGTCCATTACCTCTGGTCCTCTCACTGGAATCCACCAGAAAGAACTTGGTTCTATCTTCTTTGTATCTTTCTTCAGATACTTATATATAGCGATGAGATCACCCAAAGCCTTCTCTTCTCCAATCTGAACAGTTCCTGTTCTGCCAGCCTTTCCTTGCAGGAGAGAGGCTGCAGTCCCTTCATCATCTTTGTGGCCATTCACTGATCTCTCCCCAGTGACTCCTTACTGCTTTCGTACTGGGGAACCCAGAAATGGGTTGTTCTGGGTTCATATTGTTGTTCAAGTATATTTCATAGAAATGATACAAAAAAATAATTTGGAAAGGATCATTGAAGTTGCAATGCAGGACTAGCTTCAAAGATAGTTTTGTTTGCTCAGGAAAATCTCATTTCAAAAACCTCTGAGGATAAAAATTTCAAAACTTCAGCAGTCCACCTGTCCAAGTCCTCAACCACTGTGCAATTGTTTGTTAAGATATTTTCCTTATATCTATCTAGAATTTCTTTGCTGCAGCCTATGAATATAGTTCAACTTTTTATTGTGCAGCTCAAGGGTTTATTTTGTGCCTTTCTTTTGCATAATCCAGCCTCAGTGCAATAGACGGCTGCAATTACATCCCCCCATTTTTTCTCATCCCTATTAAATAAACAAAATTCCCTCCACTTCTTTATATCTATATGATGTAACCATTTCAGTAATACTTCATTGGACTGTTATTAAATACTTAATTTAGTTCAATCTGTCAACTGTGTTAGCTTATGTCTGTTAAGTTTAGTTTGGATAAATTATATCAGTGGTTTCTTCGGTGGTTTTTCAGCAATGTGAGAAATGCCAGTCTCCAATCAAGTTAAAAATTAGCAGGCTGACAACTGGTCTGAATTCAAAATTTGAACCTTAGGAGCAGTATAAATGTTCAGCTCACACTGTCTGGCCTACAACCCATAGCTATGCAGAGCTAAATATTCACTGCAGGTTTATAAGACATGCTATGAGGAATGTCCTTTGAGATTGCAGGTGTGAAGGGGAAAAAAAAAAGTACATAAGATCACTCCCACTGTATTGTTTAAAAAAAAAAAAAGAAAAAATAAGAAATCCTGTCCGGCTCAGAAATAAGCATTTACAAGGGTTATCTGCTAGACTTTTTTCAGCTAGAGTTGAATAAATATCTGATATCAGAGGATACTATTGTAAGTGTAGGTGATAAAACCACCTCTTTTCCTGATAATAAAACATTTCCAGTGGGCTACAACTTGACTGAATTCAAGGTTTTGGAGTTATTTTTTTTATTTCCTGTGCTTCTATCTGACTTTTATTTCCATGTACTTGCTTTAATTTAATTGGGGAGATTTCTGCAGCTGAGGAAAGTAGGAGCATATGCCGTTCTGTAGCCATCATTTCTGAGAAGAAAAGTATCTTATCCTCAGCTATTCTGTTACCACTCAGAATGTTGGTCTTAGGTCTTATGGTCTTCCCCGTCAAGTTGTAGGACTTGCAAGACTAAGTTTCCTCACACTTAAATGAACTTTAGTGTCAACAGTTAATTTTTTCTGCAACCCACCTTCAATGGGAAGGTGCTCTATGCCTTTCTAACTAATATTGATGACAAGTGTTAAACTTCCTGGCCTTCACTGAAGTTAATATTTATTTTAAAAGACATTTCTTAGGAAGAAGTGGCTGAATAAGGTTCAGTCTTTTGATCTGTTTTGAGTTCTTTAAACACAGGATAAACTTTTCCTTTCATTAAAAAAAAGATATTTCCTACAAGGTCTACTGAGACTTCAGCTTGTCCATGGGTGTTTGCTTAGCAGTTGTAGCTATCCTTTTTGAATGAGATGATTGACTGTGTTTGCCACATTTCACAGAGCTACAGCACAGTCACAAACTTCTATCTGTTGATCATTTTTCTCAGATAAAGTAAATATTCTTTATGTTCATTTATGGTACTTTCTCAGCGGAGAAAAAATGAAATCCGTGATAAAGAACTTCTACCTCATTTGTAAAGAAAGATATAACATTGACCTCAGGTATAGGAGTGATGAGTGGACACAAACTGTCTTCTAAAATGCAGTCTTGAAGCAGAATTTCAGATGCTCTATGATGGTAATAGAATGCTGCTTAAAGATAAGAAGTAGGCATGTTTTTGTAATAAACTCTAAAGGAAAATTCTTTACCATGCTAACTACTACTGCTGGTTTTCATGTCTCACATGACCTAGTCAAAGCTTCATTACACCATGGTATTTTCTTTCTTTAACCCAGATAAAACTAAACCCACAAAACAAATTTATTCATAATTTAAAAATGCAAATTTCAGACTATTTCCAGTTAAAAACTATGCCCAAAATTAAACTGTATCTAGTATTTCTTGGACAGAAACAAAGGTATAGTTTGAGACACCTTTCTAGTATATTTTCTTCAGGTTCTACAACATGTAATGTTTCTCTAAACTGAACTAATAAAATCTGGAGGGTTTGACAAGGTCCTATCAATTATTCCTCTAAAGATAGTAGCCTGAAAATAAAAGGGATATTACCTAGTTAAATGGACATGAAATTATAGAGTTGTATGGTTTGAAAGAAGAAACTAATAAACTGATCATCTGTTAAAGTCTAAATAAGTATGTGATCCAGTTTGTCTTAACATTATTCATAGCAGTAGTTCCAGAAAAAAAAAATCTAATCTTAAATTATGAAAGCACAGTCGGGTGAAAATTAGGTGCAAATCTAATTTATACAACGAAAGAAAACTTATTCCTAGGCCACAAAACCGTTATTCTATTTGGATCTGATTTCAGTTTGCCATATGGCATTGTGGATTTCTGTCTCGCTAAAGTGTGCAATACCTATGGGATTCTTGTGACTTAATCCATAGTAATTTTCAGATCTCTTGGGGATCCTCCATAAGATGTAATATGTGATATTATAATTTTCACTTTGTAATCTCAGTACTGGAATAACATTGAATAAACATTTGACGGCCACCTTTTCTAGTTTTAGCTGAGATTTACACTCATTGCCTAAATAAAACTCCAATCTCCATATAAGGAACAGAAAGGGAATGCTTGTTCAGAAATTACTGTTAGAAGAAGTGCTGTTGTTTTCTGTTGAACTGCAAGGGATGATGTCAGTTATAAATAAAGGAATTTAGAAAGTTGACATTAGGAAAAAGCTATCAAAATTAAATTTGTAAGATGGACTGGGTGGCTTTCTGTAATACAGAAGACCTATTTACTCATGAATTACTTAAATGCAGCATAAATGAACAGTTACGGTTTACAGAAAACAATAAATTCTTGTTTTTCAATATTCCTAGTTCTGAGTGATCAATACCCCATGTGAAAAATCCTGTAACACCACAAAACAGCAGAAGGCTACTGTTTTAGGACTATAAATGATATACAGAAAACCAGGAATTCAGTCAGAAATAAGACCAAAAAGATGGTGAAATAAAGGATGGTCCTAAGAGTCTAGAAAATGTTAGAAGCCTCTAAGACCAAATTGTTATGGTGACACCATGCAAGTGAAAAGCCTTTTAAGATATCACTGTCTAAATTTTCTTCCCTCACCAAAGAATACGTGAAATAATTGGCTTAATCAGAGAGGCAGAAAAGTAAATCAGGCTTAAACTTAGTATCTATTTTTTCAGCCAAGACTGACAATTTGCTGTTTGCAAATTAATGACTTGGGACTGTTGTAGGCATAACAACACTAGGAGTGTCCATTTGAACCTCT
Source organism: Phainopepla nitens (assembly GCA_013400175.1). Lineage (NCBI taxonomy): Eukaryota > Metazoa > Chordata > Aves > Passeriformes > Bombycillidae > Phainopepla > Phainopepla nitens. The sequence goes on from VXBQ01002340.1 coordinate 804,558, forward strand.
TAAATTTATAGGACAATATACTCTGTAAATTAAACTCTACTTTTTGAGGAAAGGAAAACAAACAATCTTGTACAGTCTAGTCAACATGAATTCACTTCACTAATTCATGACTCACAAGTTCTTTAACTTTTAACTCACATGCCAATGACTAAACCCCTTACCTTGCAAAGGGTGGGAGTACTCATTCTTCCTCCTCCCTCACAGCACAGGTGTCCCCTGTGTCACAAAGGAAAGAATGAAAGTCTCAGCAGTCTGGCTGCTATGGGATCTGCTTCAAAATCTCCTTGGGTAAGAGGATGTGTTTATAACCTCTGGCTTGTAAATTTGGTCTATGTTATTTCCATAAATTAATTGTTAGAGAAGACACTTAGGGCAATTAATATGCAAGGATAGAGGAGATGACGGCTGGAGGAGACAGCAAGCAGCAGGTGATAGCAGCTGCATGGTGACCTTTGTGCTGTCCTGTCTATCCTGTCCAGCCTACAGGTGGCTCTTGTGCTGACCTAATGGTGCCACTCCCAGCACACATCAGGTCTTAGTGTGAGCTGTGTACTAGGCCAAAATTCGGGCAGGAGCTGAGTGAATAGTCAGAGGGAAGAGATTTAGATTTAGATTACTTTAGGGATATTAATAGACTACTCCTAAGCAAGACAGGCACTTATATCTCATTTTCATTTTCATTGTAATGCTGCTGTCCTGAGTAAACAGTGCTTCTCTTAGGGAGAGCTCACCATTCATTAATTGAACTTATCAGTGTTCTCACAAAAGAAAAGTGCAAGTACCGATCTGAATTTAGATTTGTTGAGATGATTATAGCATACTGCAAGAGAAAATTAAATCATGCAATTCCCCTTTTTCTCTGCCGAAGGCTGACCCCACCTATACCACAAAATACAACTCTATCTCAGAATCATGAAGCTCATTACAAACTTATTTTTCCTATATCTATGATATTGCATTTTAATGCTCTGGACCTTTCTGCCCTTTGATGAGGCTATGCAGTCCTCAACCTTTCTGGCTGTCAGACTCCATGGAACTATGCAGGACATTCCTGCTTTGCACCCCAAAGCCTGTGTTCCAATATGTGGTGCTTGGTTTGAAGAAATGAAACAAGTGCATTTGTTTGCTTCATCTTTTTTTTCAGGGAGAAGTCTTTGGATTTATGCACTTTGACTACCGCTTAATACTTAGAAAGCATTTGCCTAATTACAAAAGCAATCAGATATTCCTGTCGTGACAAAGATCCTGCAGCTAGGTAAGGTCTCTGTGTCCAAGCAGGCCCAACTTATGCAGTCACAGAGAGTCTAAGTTTAAAAGAGACCTCATCCAAGAAACATGAATCACTATGTTATGCTGTATGTTTTGGTATTGCTATTATTTTTGCTGTTTTATAGACTATATTAGAGTGCTGATGATGTCTGTCCTTGATCCTGAGGCTTGATAGAATGCAAGTCAGATCTCAGCACTACCTATCTACTGGTTGAATAATGGAGCATTAACCTCTAATATGTCCTAAATCTACCTCTAGTTTTTTATCCAAACATCAGTGAATTGCTTCCTCTGAACAATTCCTTTTACTTTTCTCCAACCAATTGTCCAGAACGTATAAAATGTTCCTTGAATTACTTTTGCAGTATTGCAATAGTCATGCTTGTTACTCTTAGAGTTTTCAGATTTTTTTTTTTAATTATATTTCAAGTGTGCAGACCCTGTGGGTACTAGGTACTTGTAGTATATATATTTCAAAAAAAATTTCTCTCCTGCTATAATAATATGCTATATTAATTTTTGTCATACTAACTGGTCCTACAAGTAAGTTTACCTAGGTTAGGTCCAAATGATATACAACACTATCAAATGAAGCCGTTCTTACAAAATACCAGATATAAATTATTTATTACTATTTTCTTCATTCTAACCAAATGGCTGGGCTGGTGACATTTTGCCTCCTAAAGGGCCTGCTGCATCCACACATTCAGAAGTGATTCCCACATGCTGTTTAGTAACTTATTTTAACATTTAGAGGAAACTAGAAATTTGATGGTGGTAGGGGTTTGAGGAAAAAAAATACAGATGTTGTGAAAAGAAGAGTGCTGCATTGCCAGGCCATGAAGAGAAAGCACCAGATAAGACCAGAAAAGGTCATTGATGCAGGAAAACAAAAAAGAGGATCTAAAAAAAGATTGCTAAGAAGAAAAAGATTGGCAAGTAAATATATTAAGAAAAAGATACAAAATACTATAAACACTCCTCTAACCAACTTCCAGGAAGTCAGCAAGAGATGCTGATTGTTGAGAACTGTTAAAGTTCTTTTAAAACACTTTAATTTGTGAGGTGCAAGAGGTGTCATTTCCAAAGCTTTTGCTAACTCCTAGTATATAGAGCACTAGATAGAAAATCAAGACTGAGAAAAAGTTTGAATTTCATCTGCAAGATGCAGAATAGGATTTGCACATAATCCAAGTCTCCTTTTCTTTGGCATAAACACAGAATTTGTGTCAGTTTACCCTAAGCTCTTTTTGTGCCAATTAAATGTGCCTCTTACTTCATTGTTGAGTTTAGGTTTTAGAGAATCTAAACATGATAGCTGAGATAAAGATAAATTAATTGCATCTAACTTGTCTAAAGGGATAGCAGATTCTTAATTCAGGAGCTGATGTGTGTGGTGAATATATAAATTTGTTTAAGTATTTATTTAACTATTTCACTAATAACCTTCTGAAATGAGCATTTTGAGCAGATCCTGTGTTAATAGGAAATGTATCTGTTGCATGAAATATCTTGATTTTTATGAACTAAGCACAGAAGTACTTCTTTCCCTTTAGAGACTGAGCAATCTCAGTCTCCAAGCAAGGAAAAATTTGGCAGGGTGACAACTGGTCTGAGCTCAAAAATTGAACCTTACAAGTCGTATGAATGTTCAGCTCTGCCTGGCGTACAACCCATATCTGTGCAGAGCCAACACACCACTACAGGCTTGGTAAGACCAGCTATGAGGACTGACTTTTGAGATGCTGGGTGTGAAGAATTAAGCTTCTGGAAGACAAAATAAGTAGCTGTCATTTAATCGTTTTAAATTATCAAACTTTCAAACATATGTAAGAGCAAATATACATGTATATATGAACAGACAAATATCACACAGACTTGATTTACAAAGACCATTGCATAAAGACTCAGAAACTGTCGCAGCTCTGAGCACTTTAAGGAGAAAAAACACCATGTGCTGACCCTAACTCCCTGTCCTCACTTTTACTCTGCCCATATCCTTGCCAAAGGGGCTGAAGGTGTGGCACTAACAAGGGTGGAAGTAGAGGAATTGAGAATGAAGGAATGAAGTCAAGACTTGGAAATGGGGCAGGAAAGGTGTTGTTTGTTTGTCTTTTTATTTCTCACCGTAAGGTTAATAATATTTAGTTTAGTTAGAAACAAGTTAATTTTCCCTGAGTTGAGTGTGTTTTGCCCATGTTGGCATTTGGTAAGCAATTTTACAGTCTTAAGCTTGACCTGTGATCTTTCTCATGCCTATTCTTCCTGTTTTCTTTGCTTGTCCCCCTGCAGGTGAACAAGCAACTTGGTGGGGGGGTGTTTGACCGTCAGCTAGGTTAAATCCACCACATTCAGAAAGGACAGCTTTTATACTTGCAGAATAAATACTGAAACTCCCAGCATGGGAGTTTCATGGCGCCCAGCTTTCACACAAATCATCTATCAAAATCATTCTACTTAATTCTATTAATTTTTCTTTCATGTAACATATTCTCAGCCTCAGATGGTTTAAGGAGAAATATTAATATGTGCATTTAGCGAAAGAGTGAGAGTGTTAGTAAGACTCTGAGACAGGAATGAGTAAGTTAAACTTCTCATCTGGTATTTTTAAATGTTTAACAATATGCTCATTCTCATCCCAGTCACTGAATTATGGGACACTTATTATGATGAAGTGTTTTATTTCTTGCATCTAGACTAATCTATCTTCTTTTAAGGGACACCATGAAGGACAATGCTTTGACAAGTACACCTGTGCCAGTGATTTTTCTGAATTAAAATTGAAGCAGAGCCTTCTGTAGGACCTTACCCTGGTACCTGCCTAAATAACAGAATTTCAGCCCTGTGGATGGCTGCCAGCCCTATTTCCCAATAGACCCATTTCCCTGGATCCCCTGAACTTCTCAGTGCTGCTGGGCTGTGGGGGATATTGAGAGGCAAAGGACAAGGCAGAGCACACAGGATGCTGCTGTGGTGCATTGAACAACTGGCTCCAAAATCTGTCTACAACAGAACAGACCTGACTGGTCCTCACCTGTGGGACCTGGTCTTGCTTCCCTTGGTGGTGACACAGGTGAGACCCTGCAGGGCAGGAGGTCAGAGGTACTCATTGCAATTTGGCTCATTAGCTCTCCAATCCTATCATAACAAAAAGTTTCTCTCTGCAATAATTTTAACAGGCTCCTTGCTTTATTACTGGGAGGGTTAATGCTCATGTTTTACTGCATGGTACAAAAAAGTTCAGATAGCAGAGCTGGAAAATATTTTTTGTTTCGATATTGCTTTAGCAAGCAGTGGCATTTAGCAATTAAGAACCCTTGGTAGCTCTCAGTTATAAAGAATTCATAGTTTTTCAAGCAGGAAAAGAAGGAAAGGTATATTCCACACCCGATTTTCTTTCCACCTTGCTTTGCAAAACACTTAATTGGTGTAGGAAATGTCAGTCATTGCAATAGCAGGGAGATACAGCTTGTACACTGGCCTGCAGTACTTCTGTACTGTATTATATCTTTTTTGCCTCTGTAAAATAGATTTCAAATATAAAGGAAAAAAAAATTTTCTGATATACCTACTTTGTCTTTTCTGAGACAAACATTTGCCTCAACACTGCACAAAAAACTGAATCATGGAAATCTAAGCACAAAGTTTGCCTAACTAGTTTGTCAGTGCTTTCTGTTTCAATGGCTCATGCAGAATTACAGACCAGTGCTAATGCCATTCAGAATGGTTCTTCTCCCCAAATGTGCCACATCCTCGTTTTAAACAGCAAAACACTGCTCTGTGGCAACTTTCCTATGGCTAATGCTTTATGAAATGAATGTGCTGGAAGATCAAGGGAGACAGTTCACACTTCAGGGCCTGCGCTGGCTCCTGCAGTTCTAACTGCGTAAGCTTTGAGCTAGTGGGTGCACAGGTTAAGCAGTCGAGGAAGCTCTGTTATCTGGGGAGTTTTAACTGTTGGCAGACCAAACAGGCCTTATTGAATTTAACTTCTGGCTTTATAGTCTATTTTTACGTACTAAATGCATGTATTTTTAGGGTCTTTCATATCTGAGAGGAGGTGTTGTTTAGTCTCTTTTTTTACTCAGATGTGGGTTTGAAGCCCATTTTCCTCACAAGATGTAATTAAAGGCTGACTTGAAGCATCCAAATATCTATAAAACACAGGATATTCTTCCATTGAAATGTTCTCCCAAAGAATACTAAAGCTACTGAATGGCTTTATGCTGTGAAAAAAATATATGTAAAATATGGAAGCACAGGGGATTATGGCACCCATGAATGTGTAGAATCTTAATGAAATAGATGAATATGGCATAAGCAAATATCAATTCTGATCCTTAAAAATTCATCATATACACTAACATAAAAATTGCACAATTTTTTTTCTTTTTCTTTTCTTTTTTTTCTTTTTTTTTTTTTACCACAGACAACTAAAGAAGTCAGGATAATAATCTATTAATTCAAGAGGATAATGCAGAGATGAATACCAAATCTACGAGCAGTAAATTTTAGTATGGGGCAATAAAAATCTAATGTATGAATACAGGCCATATGTAAATGTGCACTCTTGTAAAAATGAAATTTGGTGGAAAGCAATAATGCATTTACAGCAGCTGGGAAAACTGAAGAATGCCCTCTCTACTTTAAGAAAGAAAAAAAGTGAGACACTCAGGATTTTCAAGGTATCAAAATGATTTAACTCCAAATAAAATCAGTTTAAATTGCTCTATTTCATTACAGCATTAGGTTGAATGCTTGTAGAAGTATTTTTACCTGCAGCCTCATATTTTTAAATTTTCTGGTAAATAAAATATAATAAAAGAATATGAAATGTAGTCTTTAGAGAAAAGGAAAACAAAGCAAGGAAGAAAAAAGAAGAAAATTTTACAAGTAATGGAGAAGCAATCAACTCACTGAGTAAATGAAAGCAGACAGAAAATCAGCAAAAACTAAATATCCCTACAGTTAACCAATTTGACAAAAAAACAAATGAGGATGAAATCAGATTTCATTATTTAAATGCAAAAAGAAAACACCGAGATTGTTTAATGTCAAAACTTGCTTCTCCCATGCCTTGACTTCTTCATTAGTGCTTGCTGAAAGTAGTTTATTTCTTGTACCTTCTAGAGAAAAAGTGAATAAAAGTAAAATCACATGAAAAAAATGGCGTTCTGATGGATGTATTATTTGCGGAGAGAATGTGATGACTTCTGCTTTTACCTGTCCTTATCTTGATGTATTGCATCTTCAGAAGTGAGAAAACTGTTCTTTACTATGAAATCAAATAGATTTCCAGAAAAATAATGAATTCAGAGAGGCAAAAATTGTAAATGGTGTCTAACTTGCACATATTATGTAAAACATGTAGTAGCTAAGCTATACCAAAATAAATACGATTTTCAGATCTTTAAGGTGTATGCTCAGAAGGGAGTTTAAACTTCTGCTTTTGTCTTAGACCAACAGAACAAATTTCCAATTATAACCTCATTTTAACTCTATCAAAAAATCTAATATTTTCTCTACACAAATCTATATAAAATATTAAGGTTTTTAAAACTGTAATTGTATTTAAAAGACCAAACAGTACTTCACGCTGTCAAGCACTACTTCTCATTTTCATCAAGTTCATTTTGGTAGAAGTTCATTACCAAATTAAACTCTACCTGTCACAATAATAAATCTTGAGGGGTTCAAAGCTATGCCACTCCATAATTATTATGATTAGACCTCTTGCTGCAGACTGACTTCAATATTAAGAATTTGAAGGCTAAAAGTTAAGCCTTCTTCTTGTCTTTCATTTAACATATAGTGGACCCCAACAATTAATAAACCCAAAGGTTCTCAGAATGTAACAAAAAAACCTGCAAAAAACCTACTCTGTGCATTATTACAAAAAAAGACTCACTTTCTTAAGTATCTGGAAGTGGTTATAAGCAAATTGAAGATAAGATACCTGACTGTATCTCAGAACACATGACTGGACACTTCAGGCTTTGTACAACTCAGTATGAAGTCCTTCTCTCACCACTGAAATGAAAACTTATTTCCAGACTAGGCTGTTCTTCAAAAATACGACTGTATATATTCAATGCTGGTTTTATTTAGATGTTCTTGATTTCCCGCTGGGTGGAGTAGATATTGGTATACTCCGTGATGGGGTAAATATGGATTTTGCAGGGCATTTATTATAGGGTGCCATATCCCAAAACACAAGTGGTGGTGAGCAGAGAGAATAATTGATCATGTAAGAGTGTACTGAGATGTTTTCATGAGGTATTAGAGGTAATGGTTACACAAAATTTGTCATTTAGACAGAGGAGGTTTCTCCATTGCTCATGGTTGATTGTCAAAATGCTAGAAAAATATATCATGAAGCCAGCTACAGAACAGCTTCTAATGACTCTGGGCTTTTGTTTTCCCCAATCATTGTACTATCCAGTTCTTCCCCCACTTCCACAATTGAATTGAGTGAGAAAAGCAATAAATGTTGATCAAGCCAATCAATATACGGTAATAAAATAACAAATTAAATTGTAATTAGAGATTTACCTAAAGCTAAACTACAACATCTTGGTAGTACAGTATGCTAACTTCCCTTTCATTTCAGAAGAACAAAGGTTTGAATGAAAATGGCATGTTTTTCTCCATGGCAACTGTTGCCATAATCCACAGAAATATTATTGCATTTCTGATGTTTGCTTACTAATAAACTTCTGGAAAAAGAAATTAATTATTTCCCATTTGATTGTTTTATGGACAGAAATTAAATTCCACTAAGAATTTTTAACAGCAACAGCAACAAAAATATATGCCAGATTCAAGTTATTTGAAGCTTAACACTGTCTTTATCTACTAATAATTGGAAGTTATCTTGCAGAGAGGCCTGTAATGAATACCTGAAAAGGGAAGTTAGCCATTTATTCCCAACTTTCTTTTTTGTAGTGCAAAACAGGTAAGTAAACTCCAGACAGGTTAACATGTTAAGATTCAGAGATTTGTGCAATGATAAGTAGAAAGAATTGGAAGTTGAAGGTTTTTCTGTTATTCCTTTTCTTCCACCAAACTCTAAATGTATTTTCAAAAATTCTGGAGAGCCTGCCTTCATCTGCCTGATCACAATGGCATCTTGAAGCACATGCCCTACCAGAGTGTTATCTTAATACACTGATCTCAAAAGGTCTTTGAAATAGTTTCCAACTTCCTGAAGCTAGTTTTATATAATAACCAAAGCACAACAAACCCAACTGCATGTTCTACATGTTGCATATCATACAGGTTACAAGAAAAAGACACTATTAGCAAGTGCAAATATGGCTATCTCTACAAATTTACAATTACAAAATTAAAAATTTCCAATTCTAGTCTGAAAATCCTATCCAACACATTTTCATAGCGAAGTTTATGATGCAATACATTAAATAGTGCAAACTTTTAAACTAATTTTTTCAGAGCAGTTTGAAACAGTGTGTGGGTGGGAAAGTCATCAACAGCAGAGGTTTTCATTACTGGAAGCAATATTAACTGAAATATCCAAATCTTTAGCCTAGTTCAGTTACTGGCTCTGGGTGAAGGTGCTGACCTTTCAGGAAAACACAAATCTAGTTTAAAGTTTTCAGTTCAGCAACAGCAACAGAAGTGTACAAAAATTGCCTGTGTGCAGAAAATATAACCTTAATGGTACAATCACTAGAAAATGACAAGGAATTGCAGATGTATTAGTGGCTCAAATTATTTACTATTTTTGAGGTTTAAACATAGCTTATGGCTGCTAGAAATTATCATCAATTCTGATCCTGTATAGAGAAATATTTTAATCTCAGCAATAGAATTATTTAGATAGATATGATGTTTTAGGAGATTCCTGGAATAATAAAAAGGAAAGAAATTACTGTATTTGCTATTGACTCACCATTTAAATAAAAAGATTGAAAAGATACAGCAGTAACAAAAATTGACCTCAAGGGCTACTTGTTTGAAATTGGTGCCTGATAGCCTGTGATCTATTCAAAGGAAATAACATGCTGAGTATCTTTGAAATGAACAAAACAAATCTTAAATAAAGGGAAATGAAAAGAATCCAGTTTCCTCATATTAAAAGAAAGACAGAATCTATATTATTCTTTATATTATTGTTGATGGGAATAATAAAATCAGGGAACAACTCTGAAAAACTATTAAGAACTGGTTTTTTTAAAGATTTTTTTTTAGCCTTGAAAACAATCTTAAAATATCTCTGAATCTGGATTATAAATGTGGTAAGGTAAAAAATGCTCCTGCAGTATAAGCAAGTCCTAAAAATTAACTTTTAAGAAAGTTATTTAATGACAATCTGGATATAGCGCAACATGGAATATTCACAGAGGCTGAGCAAAAAAAGAGAAAAATCTGGAAGAATTTCCAACACATTTGCCTCAAAGGGACTTTTAGAAGGTCCACTCAGTCTGTCCTATATGAATGAAAATAATACTTGAAACCCTATCTTGAAAGATGTTTGGCTACCTCTGTCTCACGAAAACCTGCAGCGAAAAGGATTTTATAAACTCACTAAGAAAACTCTTTTTCCTGTTTATGATTAGCCTTGCGGGTTATATGGAGTTTGCCAAGGGAGCTTATGGATGCTCCATCGCTGGAACTGTTCAGGGACCTGTTGGACAAGGCCTTGAGCAACCTGGTCTAGTGGGAGATGTCTCAGACCATGGCTAAGGGGTTGGAACTAGATGGTCCTAAAAGTCCCTTCCAGCCCTTAACAATCCACAATTTAATGAAAATGTCTCTTAATAACAGATCACCTTTAATAAATATCTATTACCAGCCCTCTCTCTAAACAAACCAACGAACCAACAACAGAGAAAAACTGAGCATTTTTAGTAATCTTTTCTTCTAGGGAAAATTGCGTCTTTTTTTAGTGTCTTTTTTTTATGTAGTAGAACTTGATCTTTTGACTCAGTCTTTACAAGACAGTATAGCAAATATTTTAGACTACTTGTTATGCTCTTTTTTATTGTCTTTGCTGCTGTCTCTATGTTCTTACCAACCTAGACATGGTATTTTGGCAAGGTGTCAGCACTGACCAGTAGAGGAAACAAATTATTCCATGCTATAACAATGATTCTGTTAATGTTTTGTGGAAGTCCAGGTGTATTTTTTTCGCCATCTTCTCATTAATCTAATACTTGAGTATATGGGGCAGTGAAGTATGCACATTTCTCAGTTTCAACCTGCAGAGTCCCAAGTGTCTAAGCACTTGAAGAAGAAGTGGACAAGAATAAATAAATAATGTGTGTGTGGATACAATATGTTTAAAATTCTCAGTTACTTTTCTGCTTTGAATTCTTGTCCGTGTATGGATTCACATTGTAGGGTTCCCTTCCCTTCCCTTCCCTTCCCTTCCCTTCCCTTCATCTAATAACGATATCGCTCATCAAGGCACCTGCAATCATATTGGGTCTGTCAGAATATACTTTGATCAATGAAGGCAGATCCACTTGCATCTTAGATATTTTAACAAAGTCCTGATCCAGATTCTCTTTGTGCAGAGATCTGTAACTATTGATCCAGCCATTGAGGTTTTTCAGAACAGTCAGCACCTTTGCAATAGGAGATAATTCCTGCTTTTAATACCTGTAATCAGGCAGGTATTTCTTTGCTGGCAATGGAAGAGTAGACTACAGACTTGCAAAGTTTTATTTTAAAAATAATACAGGAACTCTGTGCAGTCAACAGGCTGTAGCTCATCGATCAGCTGAGGTGTACATCAGACAGCTAACCCGTCTGTGGATGGTTGGGCATCATGGGATTCTTTTCTTACAGCCTCTTCTTGCTTCATTTCAGGCAAATCTTTTAGTTGTGCTTCTTAACTAGAAAACTTTTTACCTGGCAGATAAATATATCGATCCTCCTTTGCAAGATATGGTCTCTCCTATTGACCTTTACTGCTAGTAGTGGCTGGTCTGCTGTTACTGACCTGTTGGGCATTAGGTGTACTCTATTCACTCAGGCCAAACAGCATGAGAAACACCTCAGTGTCTTATTTCAGTTTTGAAAACAAAACAATGTCACTTGTTGATTTCTACTTCTCATAAGTACTATTTTGGTACAACCCTTTTCACTGTCAGCCACTCAAGAAAAAGGGTGGCAATTTGTTGCAATGATATAGGAGACTGAGTCTATGCAAGAAAAACAAAACAACCCCTTGAGCTCACAAATATAAAACTTAGAAAAAAAATCTGGATTAAATCAAGTTAGTAACTAGTCATTTTTTTTCACCTAAGGTAGAACCTTAGATAAGCTGTGACAGTGGTCTCATTCATCAAATAATGTAAGAAATATTACCACCACATGGATCTCTTTCTTCCTAGCAGAAGAAATATCCTCAAGAAAAACTGTCTTCACAGATGGAAAGAGTAAAGAGCAATTTTCCATTATATAAAACATCAAGTTTAATTCTGTGCAGAAATAAGGTTTCTGGTTTGCAGAATTAGATTCACAAATCTCTAAGAATCCAGTGAGAATAATATTGGAATGAAATGAGGAAAGAAAGGAAAAGGAAATGGCTGACACATAATTGATATTTCTACCCTGAACTCAATTTTTAGCACTTGAAGGCAGATATCTATGTCAATTAGAAGGCTATACCAGCTACCAGGTATTAATAAAATTAGTGGCGATGATCTTCCCCCTAGCTGGTCCAGAGAATAGCTATTGTGCTTGGAATTTAGAAGATCTAAATCGGTATTGTGACCCCTTTTATGATATCACATCCAGAACCTCTGGAAATGGTCGTGGTGTGTTATCGATAACAAAAGGAGGAACTGAAAATCAAATCTGCAATTACACTGCTCTACTCCTGAGCCAAATCAACCCTTTTCTCTAGCAACCAACATCCTCACAGTGAAAAAAATCTCCGACATCTTTTCAGAGAGACACAGACAACTCACGGTTCTTTGTTCAGCGAGAGAAGATATTAAAATCAAATAGGAGCATGCGTGTAATTATACCACTACAATACTTATAACCAATAATTTGGACCTAACTTTGCAATAGTTAAGAAGAGATAGGTTGCATACTCAGAAAACTTTGCCTTCTGGGACCTTTTTCCAACCTCTTACTGCCCTGTGGATGCTTCGTTCACCCATGCCATTAAGAAAGTGGTAAAGGTCAGGCATAAAAAGAAACATAGATTGTGACTGCAAAAGGAGTAAAACTCTGTTCTTGTTCTTCCTGCTGCTCCAGGACTCTGGATGTGCTAGATTCTTAACCTCTTTGCTAAATAAGAAAAAAGGATTATTTTATCTCCAGTAAAAAACTAAAGGATAGCCATGCAAGTGGGTTGGCTTTGTAACTTACTCTATTCCAAGGTTGGAGCTGTCTTCAAGCAATTTTGCAAAACTTGGGAGGTTTTTTCCCAGACAAGAGGAGCTGAATTTGCAATCCTGAGCAACCTGTGCGGTATAAAGAAAACAAGCATTTCCTTTCTAGGGAAAATATATAAAAACTGGAAACTTAATAAATAGTGTCAATGTGTTTCTAGTTTCCATTCAGCAGTTGGAGTTAAAGGCCAGAGCCCAAACACGCTTCTGTTGCAACAGCGTAAGATTATTTTTTGACATCTCAGCTGAACAGTCTTTTGCCTTGAAATCTGCCTTCTTCAAAGTTTCAAACAGTAAGAACAAATAAACCTTGCCTTTTCAGAGGAGGAGAACACTTATATCTAAGACAGATTTCTTGCTAGATCCAACCCTGGAAAAGGACAGTGAGCGTTTGCAACTCAGAAATGCATAGTAGGAAACAGTGCACTTAGTGTCCTGTAGTGGAGACCTGAGTTTCTAATACTTTATTAACAAGAATCAGAGGTGATTTTCATTTAGATTTCCTCTCTGTGACTTTTCTAAACAATTCAGTCTCACTGCGCTTGGGGCTGGCACGGGGGTCATTGAGGGGTTGTCTCCCTCATGGACAGGAAAGTGTTCCTGCTGGTTGCAATCATAGAGGTCTCCATCAGCAGAAATCCACACAGCTCAGTGGCTGCTGGAGATCAGACTCTTGCCTCAGATAGATTGTCTGATCCCTCCTTTTTAGTAAAGTACTGGTTGCTTTTAATTTATTTTGATCTTGTGAATATCAGATGCATTTTGAATTATCATTTTGTTCTTTGAACTAGAAATTCCTCTTAGATTGGAACTTTCGGCAAGTCTTACAAACATAATCTTGATTATTTATTTCTTTAAAGCCATTAATGAAAATATAGTTTAGAACTTGGCCCAAGCCAGATCCCTACAGGTATCCATCAGAAAAATCTCCTCAGCTCATCAGCAAATCATCACTATCGACTATAAGAGCATGCACTGACTTGGGAATTTGGCTTATGCCCATTGTATACAACCTGAACTTCATTATTTTCAAAATGTCATGTGACTAGTGCCAGAAAGATTACTGGGGTAAAAATATATCACAAGTATTACATCATCCTTACTTTCTTTTTTCATTACTTTCTAGGCCAGTTATATTGCCAAAAAGTAATAGCAATTATCTGAAACAGTATATGTTTTTTGCTGATGTCATTCAGTTGCTTACAAACTGATTACTTAGTGAATCGAGAAGGCAAGATGAAGCAGTATCAATTTTACCTCTTTTCCATTGATACAGTTTCCTTTGGAGGGCAAACATCCTGATGTAGCAACCCTAACTATTTCTTCAAGAACAGCTGTGTGGCTGTGTGTATGGTTCTGTTACTTATGAGGTACTCCAGAAAGAATTTCATCATTCTCTGAACATTTGAACCTCTATAACATAACCTATGCAAAGTTCCCTTCCACACATTTTGTAGGACTGTGCCCTACATACTCTTTTCCAATAAATAATTAAGTACTTAGTCCCACATTGCTTTCTTCCTTTGGTTGCTGTTGCCTGATCAAAAATTTCATCTGCAGCTTCTTTTTAATAAGAGCTTTTGTTTTGTTCTTTCTCCTTTTATCTTTACCTAGAGAAATGCAACAAATTTGCCTCTCACCTTATTCTCAACTTCAGAGAGAGATTTCAAAGCATTCTTGATCTACAGTATAATATTCGTCTCCTTTTCTCCTGTTCATGCTTTCTGAATAAGCTGTTTCTGTTTAACTGGGATTTCAATTCTCCTAATTTGTTTTACCAGCTTTCTGTAAAGTTGATTAACCAAGTTTTCTTTTGGTTATAAAGCAATATTTCAGATCTTTTCCCTACAGTTCCTCTGCTGTTTTGAGTTTCTGCTGGTAGTTATACAGACAACTCCTAGGTCAGTACATCAAGGAGGAGTGTGCTTCAAAATAAATGCTGCATGTGAAATGTTCTATAGTGAAAGTAGTTTTGATGCTTTCATTGACTATAGCTGTTTATAATGATAGATCCCAGTCTGTTATCCATACCTGCATGCCAAAGCCACACCTTAAAGATAACTTATGGCAAATTATGGAAATATTATGAAGTAGTGACTGCCCTTAAGCATCTCACTAGAATGACAAACTCTAAGGATGCTAAACATTTTACTATATTAGATCTTTAATCTTTTGTTTTGTTTATTTCACAGGCAATGGCTTCTATGAGAAGTCTTACCACATCCTCTAATTTTTATAAAATGTGAGTTTGAAATTTTTATTTAGTAGGATAATGTTCATTGGCTGAGAGTCCTGATAGATATCAGAGAAAAGTGGTGTCCCTCAGAAGTCCATACTGAGACCTGTGATATTTAATATATTCATTAATGACATAGAGGGATCAAGTACACTCTCAGCATATTTGCAGGTGACACCAAACTGAGTGGTGCAGTGACACACCAGAAGGAAGGATAGTGTCCAGAGGGGCCTGGACAAGCTCTAGAAATGGCCCATGGGAATCTCATGAGGCGTAACAAGACCAAGTGCAAGGTGCTGCTAATCAGTACCAACACAGGCTGGGGGATGAAATGAGAGGGAGCAGCCCTGCTGAGAAGGACTTGGGGGTGCTGGAATGGCTGGACATAACCCAGTCATGTGCACTCACAGCCCAGAAACCAAAAGCGTCCTGTTCGGCACCCAAAGCAGTGAGGGCAGCAGGGCAGGGAGGGGATTCTGCCCCTCTGCTCTGCTCTGGTGAGACCCCACCTGCAGTGCTGCATCAGCTCTGGGGTGCCCAGCACAGGGAGGACATGGAACTGTTGAAGTGAGTCCAGAGGAGACCACAGGGATGATTACAGGGGTGGAGCACCTCTCCTATGAGGAAAGGCTGAGACAATTGCGGTTGGTCCCAGTTGGAAAGGAAAAGGCTTCGGGTGACCTAATTGTGGCCTTCCAGGAGCTGAGAGGAATCTACAAGAAAAATGGAGAAGGATTTTTTCCAAAAGCATGTAGTAAAGGGACTGGGGAACAGATTCACACAGAAAGAAAATAGGTTCAGATTAGATATTAGGAAAAATTTTTTACTCTGAGGGTGGTGAGGCAAGGCAACAGTTGACCAGAGAAGCAGTGGTTACCCCACACTTTGAAATGATCAAGGCCAGACTTGATGTGTCCCTGAGTAACCTGGTCCACTGAAAGGTATCCCTGCCCATGTCAGGGCTTTAGAACTAGATGCTCTTTAAGATGCTTTTCAACTCAATCCATTCTGTGACTTCAATGTAGAATTGAAAGCAAAGACTTGAGACACAGATCTGTGGTCACAAGTCCATGGAAACTCAAAATATAATTTATAACTCCCTGACTTCTGAAGACTTGTCACAAGAATTTTAACTACCACAGATGAAGCTTTGGTTTTAAATGCCCAAACTTGCAACTGTGATGCTAGCATTACACTTGTTTCCAGTTTATTATAGATCAGGGAGTTGTGCCATCATTGTGTAAACCTGGACCTTGATTTGGAATTCTCTGTACTGTACAGAGCAATGTTAAGATCTATTTTGACCTCCTAAATTTTTGTAACATATTTCATACCCTAAATCTAAATGAAGTGATATAATTTTTTAGGTCTAAATGCAATCCAGCTTAATAACATTTCAGTGGCAATCTTTGGTGCCAGAATAGAAACAGAAAACCTAGCATGCCTCAAACAGATGGAGATATCCATCACGTTGTTTAAATATTTATGCTAAAATACATATTAAATCTATCTATATGTTAGAAAACAGTAGTTGGGGAATGCAGTTTCATTTAAGAGCTGTGTAAGGCAGGGGTTCAGTTTTATGATAGCTCTCTGACTAATGAGTTGTTTTCATATTGTTCTGCTTTTCTAGCTTACATACTTTTAAAAAATCTTTTAAGATTAATCTATCTCTATAAATGATCTCATTAACTTCAAGCTGATTCTTTTCTGGTGCCACTTTCTTTCAGTATAAATGACACTTAAGATTTTGTGTAACAGTCTGCAAGATCAAGAATTGATAAAACTGTATGTAAATCCTAGCCTATCCTGTGGCACAGACATGCATTTCTTTTTCTCTACAGCATGAGCAATTAAAAAAAAATTGAGGTAAGAAATCCAGGTATAATACATAGTTTGGATATTATAACCAAAACCACTACTTCACAGGTGTGCTGCTTCTTGCATTGACATTTTTTTTTATTGGTGTCTTTCATCCTACAAGCTGCCTACTTAAAATTGTTTGCCACATCCTTTTCTTTTCTCAGTCACACAGGAAAGCAGATAGAAATCCACCAAAGCCCTGGACCACCAATCTGCCAAAGCATATTTTGCACAACCCACAAGCCAATTTACCACTAAATGCCAATATAACAACTCTTTCAATTGTTGGGGAAAAAAACACAGCAAACCAAACATTGTGACTGTAGAATTTGCCCAGGGGCTTATGCTCACCTGATTTGGAACAAGTTTGAGCTCACACTTCTGAAGACAAATTCCTCTGGCTCTTGAGAGCTCAGAATGTCCTGGCTGCTTTCTAGCAGCAGCTGTGCTACTGCTGGGAACCGGGAGTGTTCAAGATTCATGGCATCAGACAGAATAATGGTCATGAGAGCCCACATCTCTAATCTAGTAATGAAGCAACTTGCTATTGCAATTTGCATTAAGTAGTTCCTGAATAAAAACGAAATTAAGTTAGAGAATGCTCCTAAGTTACATCTGCTTTGAATTCTTGGTGAGAAAAGAGATGGTTTCCAATATGGTATGAAGGATAGGCAGAGGTAATTAGGTCTTTTTTTGATGCTCTTGAAGAAGAAAAATTGTTAATACCATTCAGATATGTTTTCCAGGTTAGAAGTTGTAAAATGATTGTAGTTTAAATTCTTCCTTAGGATTTAAGAAGAAGGTATTGTGATTTCTAGCTTTCACGGATGTGGAAGTCCTTCTCTGTCAACGATGCTATGCTTCTGCTCTGTCAAATGCTACCACACAGTTCTATATATTATTTGTAAATTATCTTATTATGGAAAAATGACACAGTACCTTATTCCTACTGAACATATATGTATGTAAGTATTATTTATAATTTTATATCTCTATACATATACCATCTAGAGAACCATCATGATGTAACTGTTTAGAAGAGTGGCAAATCAAGCCAGCTTCAGAGTTTGTTCATTAGTAGCAGATTTGTTAATGGTCAGATTTTGATGTTCATCATTGCCAATATGTACACAAAACTCCTCGTCTTTTGAGAGTCCCACTCTAAATTAGCTGTTAGTATATAATACAATGGAGCAAATGTCATATAGTTACTATCAATGGATGGAGACCTTGGTGGATTTTAGTTCAAGAGATGCCACTGGTCAGGCTTGGAGGTTGTTCACTAAGAGGAGTCAGAACTGAAACAAGCTTGTCTTCCTTCACTTTCTCCAGCTCTCCAGTTCTGCTCACTTGTGCTCTGTGTGCTTGCACTAGTGTTGTCCCATCACAAGAGGAAAGAGAGTTTTACCCCATAACTTCTATCTTGCCAGTCATTCACAAGTATTTGGAAGGATGTCCCTTATGCTTATCTTGTTCTTGCTCTGGCAGCCTAAATTGTCAGGATGCCTTTTACATGCAACCAGACCTAGCTTTGTTTGACTATTTGGTGAGAGTATTACTCAAATATGTAAGCAAAGTTCTCTCTGGCTATGCTGTCACAGTGTTATAAACACATACTACTGTTAATTATAGTATTTAATATTTTCTTACTTTATAATGTGGCTAATGTTGATTCTATCTTCATTAGTCCATTTATAATTTATTGGTGTCACATGCCTCTGCATTGGCTAAAATCTTATTTTTCTTGATTTATCTAATGTCAACTTTTTTTTTCTTTTTTTTCAAAAAATATGTGGCACAAACCTTTCAGAACAAGAGAGCTATTATGGAAAAAACCATCTACTTTCTGACTGTCTGCAGAGATGACTCAGCCTCTTTTACACAGTGTGCTTGCCATGGCAGAACAGCTTTGCTTTTCCTGTCATTACTTACAGTGTGACACCTGAAGACAGAGATGCCGTTTCCCATCTACTAAGTGATTGTATCATTGTCTGTATAGAAGGAAGTATTAAGTTCCCACCAGGATCAGCACTTTCAATATTAATGCCTCTAATGCTGAAGTGGTTTACTTATTTCTTTAATCAAACAGCCAAGAGAAAACATAATTATAATAGTACAAGCCTGAATGGCAAATTAGTCAAACCTTTTTAAAGTTCTGATTTTGCAGCTGGAATTTTGCCTGCTGTAGTTTAAAAACGTTTTGCCAAGTACTTAAGGTGCTCAAAATTTACAAACCAGGAAGAATGTGATTTTTTTGGCAAATGTCCTCTGCATCTATTTCACTTATGTTTCTCTTAACTGTCACTCCAGGGTAACAGTGCTTTGCTTGTTCTCAAAGAACATATTTTCCTACCAGAGAAGAAGAAATGCAGCCAGTAATTTCTCAGTCCAGATGTATTTCCTCCTGACCTGTTCTGAATTGTTAAATTGAAGTGAACAATGAAGGCTATCCTAAGCAAGGACTTGGTAAAAACTGCAAAGTAAATGAAAGTTTGGATCAGTTTTACAAATGGTTATTCAGAAAGAACAAGGAAACAAATCCCTTCTGTAAATACTACTCATCTGTTCGAGTGCAGCTTTCTCACTGCACCCTCTCACCCCTTGATCCTGACACACAGACTGCCCAAAGAACTGTTGTGGAGCCATTCATCATGTGTGTGTATTTTATGATTACACAAAAGCATTTATTTGGACTTTACTCAGTTTACCTCAACAGAAATTTTACCTTGGGAGAAAATGAATGTCTCTGAGGAGGCTCTTTTTAAAATCAGTCCCAAGTGACATTTTTAACAAAGAAAACCAAGGGAATGTCAACAAAGTAGTCAGTCTGGGATCAATCCATCATCAAGTTCTTCCCTGACTCACCTTCTGTGTAAATGTGGGAAAGCAAAGGTGTCTGCCTCAGAAATTAGAATTAGCCTTCACTAAGGTTGTTGTAGGCAGTTTTAAATTCTAAATAGTTAAAAACTGGCTTGGAAATCTGCCCATTGGTGCCTGCAGAGTGAGACTGCAGGTGACTATTCACTCATCCTTTCCTTTCATCTCCCTCTGTTCCTCATTACTTTCAGTATTTAGACAAAAATAGAGAACCTGTTGTCTTCAAAACCTTCCAGGTGCCTTGCTACAATCAACCCATTCTTCATTTTGGTATTGGTCTTTTTTCTGTTTTGTCTGTCTGTATGCAAGGATGGCCAGAAGAAATTAATATCAAATCCAAACTAAATTAACATCAATCTGAATGAAATAAATGTTATTCCTTCTTTCACTGCATGATAAGAAAATAATATAAATTGATAATTTTAAATCTGAGGGTTAGTCAGGCATTACAGGGTTACCTCAGGGTTTTTTCCTGCTTTTAGCTCTCTCTGTACAGGAAAAAATATGGAAATGGCAGGGAAAGGATACATTAATCATTTTATTTGGGTAGAACATATATCATTTAGCCACGGTCAGCAACTTGCAAAGGTGAAAACCAAAGTATTGAAAAATCAGAGCAATTAGTAGGATAATGCTTTAAAAATGAAAATTTGTATAAAAAATATCCTTAAAATTTATCTGCAAAACAAGATTTTGGCAATATAATTTCTATTAATCTCCAGCAAAAGTTTCTTGAAATGAGAAAGATAAATGAGCTTCATACAAAGGAGGTCAGGTTGAATTCGACAGGTACCTTATTGCATTACAAATCTCATGTCTCATGCTGGGTTGGTAAGAAGAGATGGGACAAGGACAACACCCATTGACTTTTTTTTCAAAAACCAGAACATTCCCCAGGTTTTTCAAGGGAAAAGAGAGTCAACAAGGAGAAACATCCATAAAATTCTCAATAACCAGATGCTCCATAGTTACACACCGTAGAGCTTGAGTGTGAAGGCAGTCACGAAATGGGTAGAATGAAAGGATGATTGCATTATATCAGGGCCCAGAAAGGGTAGTCATACCTTTTTGGAATATAGCAAGAATGGAAAGGAACCCAGGTTCACCTCTGCAGCCATGTGAACTGTGGGGACTTCCTTCTACACTGCTCAGAGAACCTATCCCTGTTTTATCAGGGATAAGAAGCAGAATTAAAAGCTGTGAGACTTAGGAAAAGATCAGAATTTCTTTCTAGATGGGTTGTGCCGAATCCTACCGTAATAGGTAAAATATAAGACTGATATGTGAGAAAAGTTCTGTAAAGAAAGTGCCTCATCCTTTCCTCGTGTTGTGATTCCCTTTCAGAAAACCCCAAAGGGAAATGATGATACAGATCCTATAGGCTTTCTCTGCTAATCTGCTTAATTGTGTACTCACTCATGTCAGTGAGACTGCTATGCTCCACAGGCTCGCTGCAGTTCTACAACAAAGCAAACAAATCACTTTAAACTTTCCTCCTTAACATCCTCTTTTTTCCTACTCAACCATAACATACAGTGTTTGGCAAAAATAATTCTGCCCAGAGTGAAAACTGATGGAACAAAAACAACAATTTTTTTGTGCAGTGCTTGCAAATCTAGAACAATACCCAGCTTTGCTTTCTGCACTACATTTGTCACTGCAAAGTCACGACTGAGGTGAAACGAAACTAGATCTTCGTATCACCTTTTGCAATCTCATTGAAATAAACACAATACCTTGTTCCACAAAAATGCAATTAATTTTTTTCGTCAAGCAGTACAATGTAATACTCATGTGATGGAAACTATCTTAGTCTACTCATCAAAAGTATAACTACAGTAGGGAAAGAGCCTTTTCATTGTTTACATAACACTGAAGACATTAATTTGTGTCTTTCATTTATTTATAATACTGTACTAATGAATAAATGACTAAATTGAATACCTCATTTTCTAATTGCAATTAAAAAAAGAAAGTCATCAGTCAGGGATACTGCCAGAATTAACCTTCTTCTGTGGTTAATTTAAACATATGCAGTACAAATAATCTTGCTTGAAGCAGATGGACAGCTCAGAAACACTCATTCTGTTTACCAAAAAAGATTTTGAGTTACAAATATACAAATGTATCTATCTCAGGTTCTGCTGCAGCCAAATTGGGAACTTGTACTTCTTGCACATTTTAAAATTGCATTTCTTTTCTATTTCTTCAATCAATAACAAAGGGTAATAAATACATTGACTTCACACACACAGAGACACACAAAATTAGTTTAACGTAAAAGAAGAATTTATTTTAAAACAAAAAATAATATATTTGGGATAAAGCGTTAATGAAATAACAGAAGAAAATGTAGTTTGTGTTTTTTTTCTAGAAATATCATGTTACAGGTCAAAGTTCAAGCCCTGCACAGTTCACATTGTTCTTAGTCTAGCTCACTGCACAGCAAAGTCCTGGACCTCACAGTTTGGATTCATATTGGAAGCAAAAGTTCCAATGGCTTGGTTGATAACAAAACCAAATGACCACTACTGTTCATCTTGTACAGCAAATCAGTTTATGAAAAGAAATCTCATTCCCAAGTGATATCACAGGAAGGCCCATGGCAAGCAGTAATTTAAATCACTCACTGGACCAATTACCAAATGTGCTTGGGACTAGGGATCAAGGCTTGGCTCTCTCTCCAAGTGGGTAGTTTAACAAGTAAATACACTAATGTAGGGTTTTTGATTTCATGAGCACAAACTTCGTGTCCCTGTCTGACCTGATGAGTGAGATTCTTTGCTGTGGAAGAGCAGAGCTTTAGCAGGAGCAGAGGGATTCCCTGACGCATGCTGCTGCTCAGACACTCCCTCCACCAGCAAAAGAGAGCGGCAAGGCATGCTGTTGAAATGAAATGAAAGGGAAGTGAGGAGGGATGACAGTGAACCCACTTATGTTAACTCAGCACTGACATATGCCGAGTTCAAGTGCACAGAAGTGTTGTGCAGTATGTCAACTTGGATTTCAAGGTTTGAGTCTTTGTGATCAGGTCAGCTAAGGTTTTGACATTCCTACCCTAGTGAAAATACATTTTTCCAAGTAACACATATTCCTTGTTGTTTTTCCTTTTTTTTTTTCCCAAGTGACTTATTTTTGTGTGCTTGCTTTTCAGTTTTGACATATTTTTAATATGTTTTTTCTTAACTTCCCATGCATGAGTAGATTATTTATTATTTCATGTAAAACACAATATACATAACAAATTTGACCTAGTTGGCAAAGCACCTCCCCATTTTACAGATTAGACCTTTATAAAGCATAACGCGCACTGACATCCAGATGAACAAGTTCTCTCAGTGAAGTATTTTAAGATTTCATTCAAGATCAAAACCAAACATTTTTTTCATTTCTGGACTCTTATTCTGGAGTTTTTGATTGTAGACTTTGTAAGAATATTTGAAATTAACAAATTGCATTGCACACCTATAATGATCTTACCAAAAGCAAGGAAAATAAAAGTATTTATGATCCTCCAAAGATAGAGTGAAAGTCATGAATTAATGAAGACAGAAAGATCTCTAATCTTCCTATTTAGTGTTTCTGTATCACCTGTGGTCTTGCACAAAAAATTCCATACATGACATATACCATTAAGAGAAATATTTCAGTAACTTAACAGAAAACAATTCCTGTGATAATCTCAGTTTTAGCATTTTAATATTGGATTGTTTAAAGAACACAGTGAAACCAATATTGTAACATACTTTTCACTATTGGATTTTATCATATTTGAATAAACACTCTGATCCTAAAATTTAATCTAATATATATAACTTGCAAAGACAGCATTTTCATCAGCAAATATATTAAAATATCTTTTCAGGCCTATAGTTTACATGCATATTGCAAGTTGTAGAACACAGATTAGATGGCGAAGGAACAATTTCTTTGAACAGATTTCTCATTCTTAGTTACTTAGAGCCTGTGTTTTTCATCTGGAAATACTTACAATTATATAACTTTTTAGAATCTCGGTCTATGACACAATATTTTTTAATCACATGGAAAATGTGGTGCAAATCTGAAATCTCTAAAGCTGTGCAAGAACAGAGAAGGCAGGATGTGCTGCATTGAATAGCGAAACAAGATGTACTGGATGGTCAGGGTGATATAACTCACACCCAGCTCTAATTTTCATAACACCCTTGGACTGACATGATTTGTAGCTTAGAATAAGGACTTTCCTCTGTTTTTTGGAAGGGGTTTATTAGGGATCAAAGAAGAGTGAGATCTCTCAAAGCAAAATATTGTTTTTTAAGCTATGCCAGTGAATTTATTTTCTCTATGGAGATGCAGCAACTGGGCCTCTTTTTACAGAAGGAGTCTGATGAAGCCTTGTGTCTTCTTAAGAACTAATATATCTGAAACTAAATCTTAGTTTACTAAGATGGGATTTTTTGTTTGTTTGGTTTTGGTTGCTTTTTTTGTTGTTTTGTTTTGGTTTTGTTTTTTTGTTCAGAGGACTTTAATACAGCTTGCGGTGACTTAAAACAACTAAGGGTAAAAGACAGCTTTTTTAATAGGCATTACAAAGGGCCACATGTAATCAATACATCCTAAAAATATACTGTTGCTGGTTCTGTGGTCAAAACTGAAGTTTGCATTTCGTCTTGGAATTCCATCACAGAATATTTTCTCTAAAATTAAACTTTTTACTGTCTATATATAAAACACTTACTGTATCGAGATTAATCCTAATTTCTTGGTGACCATCAAAGTATTTTAATTAGATGCTTTAAGAAGTATAGCCTGTTGTTGGAATGCTTTTTTGTGAATGATAATAATTGACTGCAGAAAGACGTCAACTTGTTATAAAGAGCAGTGCAATTAAGGAAATTAAAATAAATAATCAGAGAAAATAAGGAGGAGAACAAATATTTTATTTGGGTAAACTAATTTCTTAAAAAATATTTCTTTTTCTGCTAAGAAATAATTCTGAAAATGATTGGAGATTTTCCATCGTTTTTGTTAAACTCTTCTGAATAGCTATGATAACTCCGAAGATATAAGTTAATATACTATCATATGCTAACATACAGTGAAAGGTTAGTAACTATTCTAAAGACTTTAGCTAATTAAGATAGCATAATAAACAGTAGAGGATGAAATTTTATGATTTTAAATAATTTCTGAAAGGGCTTTTATTTTTTTTAATTGACTTTCCTGCCAAATCCTTTAAAAAAAAAATGTGACTAGTTTGGCTGACTTGAGTCTTTATTTTCAGTGACAGTTTTTTGACTAAGAGAAAATTATTCTCTCCTGTCTGTAAAATTTTAATGAACTTCTTAAGTGCTAGCTACAAAAGATATTTTGTTTTTTGTAAGAGGGTTTTTTTGCTTTTCTTTTTTATGGAAGGAGTAGGGTATATAGATTTGTTGCTTTTAAACCCTGAAAGATTAAAAATAATTACAAACCTCATTCTTATAGAATACTTTTCACAGCAAAGCACAGAAATATTTTTCTTAGCTATTCCTTTTTGTGTTTTTCTTTTATAATTTCTTTTAACAGGAATACCTAGATAATACTTTTAAAGTATTCACCCACAGACAAAACAATCCATGTTATGAGAATCTGAAAATAAATTATTATTTAGTGAAAATAAACATAGGAACAATGTCCTTTTATTTTGTTGTTGGATTTTACACTCAATTTTTTTTCATGAAATAGTAAAATCAATTATAAAACCAAACAAATTATTTTATTATATATGTCATTAAGAAGTACAAAATAGTTAAAAACCTAAATAATAATATTAAATTATATTTCATCACTGTTGTAACTTGTTCCTCATTTTTCTTTTGAAACTCAATTACAAGAAATTTACAAGGGTGAAATTAATTAAATAGAGACTCTGATAAAGAAAGTGACAGCAGAAAATCAGTCTTTAGAATTTTTTTTTTTGTTACTGTCATTTGCCTAATGACTTCCTCCCTCCTCTAAAAACGAGTGGCATGTCTGGTGTCTCAGACTGGTATGTCTAATAACATGGTAAGATGCCTGTCTTTCCCAGCAATATGAGCTAAGCTAATAAAAGGTATAACTTTTCTCCACAAATTTTGTTGTGTTCAACTGTAATGAGGAAAACACACAGCTGCAGAAGAAGAAACACTCACATATATTTTTTTTTTATTTTAAAACATATGTATATGTATTTATGACACTCTTCTGATTACTCTGCTTAAAATGAACTATTCTGTGTAGCAACAATTGCATAATTCAAATGATCAGGTTCCTAAACAACTAAAATCTGAGGTCTGTAATATTATGGAAATCCATGAAATTAATGTTTTTAAAGGTGCACTGAATTTAAAACCATCTTAATTAATGGCACAGTTTCATTCCAACTGCCTTTCATGTTTTGCAAGTGTGATTAATATTTCTGCCCACTAGAAAAACTTCTTATAACCATTCATTGAAACAAATTTGAAATGCAAAGATTCGGTTATACAGGAAGGCAGGATGAAGAAGTTCACCAAAATGGTAAATATTATCAAATAATGGATTTTGAATACTGGAGTTTCTATACTGCATATAAATAAATTTGGGCTGTGGTATATGTCATGTTTTTCCCTGCATGACTGGTCACTCACCTATGATGACTCCTACTTCTTGCAACAAACCACATTGATAAAATGTGTCCATGGTGGAATTACACAAAGCCATCAATTGCTATAGGGAAAAACCTGAGAGGTGCCCAGACAATGGCCTGTAGTGTCACAGGTGGCTTTACTGGGTTTCAGAACTATAAAAACTTCTTCATTCAATAGAAAATCTTTTGGCTGTTCTTCTGACAAAGACTCCTTTGTTCCGAAGTAGTGAGTTTGAGTAAAAGCAAATAAGGTCTGTGAAAAATTCAGAATTTCTGGCACTTAATGAATCTTTCATGCTTTAAAGTTTAAAAAAGAAAAAAAAATAAACAACAGAAGATATTTTACTTTTCTTTTTCATAGATTTATGTACTAAATCTTCTTGCTTTTGTCCTACATGTGTCTACTTTGTGATATGAAAGAAACATAGATTTTACATGAGTTTGCCCAAAACATTTCCACTGAGGTGTTAAGGTATTTTTTAGTTTTACAGAATTTCCACTATTACTTATGATAGAAGAGTTTTCTGAAGTTTACTGTCATCCTTCTGATACAAAAACATCTACTATGCAACCAAAACTACAATCCTCTTAGCCTTAACTGCAGGTATTGTGAGATAAGACAGCCCTTTGCCAACCATTGTCAGACTAAGTTTCTATTTTTTCCAGAAACTTCAAAGCAGGTATTTGCTACTGGCGACGTCCTGGGTTTGTCTCACAACAAATATTCAGGGCCTTACATCAAGTACAGCTGAGT
Organism: Phainopepla nitens; assembly: GCA_013400175.1. NCBI lineage: Eukaryota > Metazoa > Chordata > Aves > Passeriformes > Bombycillidae > Phainopepla > Phainopepla nitens. The sequence goes on from VXBQ01002340.1 coordinate 831,560, forward strand.
ACCATAATAGGTAATTCTGTCGCTGTGTTTTACTGATAACCCAGCTCCCATGGTTTCTGGATGAGTATCAAAACTCTGAAATTCTGCATTGTTTTGTCATTGTTTTGGCTTGACAGCTGGGATAGTGTCTGAACCAGGTTGATACAGCCCCCTTTCCAGGATTTCAAATTCATTTGCTCTCTTATCTGAAAGAAAGCTGCTCCTTTGTCTTTTGTATATGAAGTGGTTCAGAAGGGAGCACTCAGGGAATGTGGGAGACTCAGGGGAGTTGTGACTCCTTGAAGAGGCACTTCTTCACACGTTCATATGGACAGTAAGCCAGCAGAAGGCTGAATATCGTCAAAAGAAGGTAGTGCCAAATCTGCTTGATGCCACTGCCAGAGCCTCCTGCCAGCACTAGCATTTTCAGTACCTTTCTGTGCTCTGACCTGTTTAGAACAAGGTTTGAAAACAGCTACAATATTTCGTTTTTCAGAACAGTTTTGAAACACCTCGGCTTAGAGGGTGTGATAGCTTCAAACAGATTCTTTTTATAGTAGCTGGCCCCTTGTAACAACTGTGAGTACCAAGGGCTGGTTCAGCTAAATAAAAATAGTGCAATGAACACCACTGAGACAATTTTTTTTTTTTTTTAATTTTTAAGCCATTTCAGCCTTATCACTCCTGTGTGTTGTATAAGTCCCAAGAACATGCCCAGCTTGCAACTTTTTTGTGGGGTATTGTTTTGTGTGACACCACTAGACATTTGCTGAGAGTTTGATTTCAGGAAGTCATCATACATCACCCAGTCAAACTCAAGCTCACCTTCAGCCACACATCAGTGTCTCCACTGTGTTGTCCAATTACCTGAGTCATTGAAAAGTTTCAGAAAAGCTGTGCCCCACCAGACTGTCTCCACAGACTACTGCATGAGTCATTCTTTGAAACAGACAGTTTAATATCAGGGATTGTGCCTAAAGCATCAGTGAATGCTTTCCTTCACTATATGCAATTTTGTTTAGATAATCTTTTCAGTCAATTGTGCTTTCCCATTTTACTATTTTATAAAACCCTCAATATTATTTCTGTATGTCATGGTACGAGAAAATTTTAATTCACCATAAATTGCAGGACCAAACGGCTCATTCTCCACCCGTGAAGTTTCAAGTTTTATTACAATAATTCTTTAAAATTTTAGAGAAATCTGAATGGTTGAAATCTCTTATTATCTAAGAAATGTATCTTCATTTATTAAAATTATCTGCTTTGGAGTCTGTTTTGTTCCATTTTTGATATATGTATCTCATATATTTGATTTCTCTGTGTCCTTTGTGCAATTTTACAGTCTCAGTTATATGGATTAACATTTTTTACAACTTCAACTGGGACATTAAGAAGGATACTGAACAAAGGTGCTTGGGCTGCTTGGAGTATCTTATTACCTGTTACCTGTACTGCATGAGTCACATGCTAGGGAAGAAAGTTTCTAGTAACATTTCTAGTCACAACCCCAAAAATCATGTAGGAGAGGAAAACCTGGTTTATCCACAGAGCACCATGAATCAACAGCCTGCAAACTTCTTCCTTTCCTGCCTGAGCCCCCCTAAAACATTTTCTTCCAAAACTTCCTATAACCTAGTGATCCCATGACTTCAAAAAAGCTGTAAAAGCACAGGTCTCTCATGCTGGAAAACAACAATCTCCTGCAGAGTATCTTGTTACTCCTTACAGCTGCTATGGAAGACAAAGAAGAAGCTGTAATTCCAATCCTAGGAGCACAGAAGGATAACCTGGGGACTGGAATAAATTGAATTTTTGGTCTGATTATGCTGGTACAAGAGCTGCTGCCTGGAGAATTTCCCAGTAGGAACACCTGGAGAAACACGGTTGAATAACTTCTGACAGAAACATAGATTAGTGCTGTTTCAGGGAAAGGAAAGCTGGTGGAATGAAGATCAAGAGCAAAAACCACTGGCCAGGAAATATTTGTCTAATGTACTCACATTGTAATGTTGTTACCCAAAACTCCATCTGAAAAGACATCAATGTACAGCAATGCTCACAAATACGCTGGGTGTTGCAAGGCAAATGAAGACAGTTTGCACTATAAGTCAACATCAAAATCTGTGTCTGAACACAATGAAGTGGACGGGGGACTCCATTCCACTGACAGAGTTTTAATTTTTTGCACCTCCCTTCTCTGGCTTCTTGACAGCGTTTGTCAAAGCAATCACAACTATCACAACTCGTCCTTAGCAGCTCAGGGGAAACCTGGCAAAAATATTCTATGACTGCTTCTGGAGAAAATGAACAGTAAGTGGCCCTTAAAAGAAATATATGCCAAATCTGTATGTGGATGCATACACACAACAGTCTTACCCTTGCCAGTTTCTCACAGACCTTATGGTACTTCAACCAAAAAAAGCCATGTAAAGTGCAAAATGCAGCCACAGAGTGAGGGAGTCATATGCCAAAATGACAGATCCCACATCTCTCACACTGCACAGAGAGCAATGATATTGTCAAAACTAATCTCTCAGGTGTAGAAATTCCATTTCAACATGCAGTGATATGTCTCAGCAGCAATCCACACCATGGATCTAAAACTGAGTAGGGCATACCAGCTGCCCACCTGGATAACATCCTATAAGCCAGCAAACATCTGACTGACAGCAATGATAGCAGCGAGATGTTCATTCCCAGACTAGTCTGGTGCTCCCTCAGAGGAGACCCTTACAGTTTACACAACAGGAACAGAAGTAATGACATAAGATGCAATAGAGTAAATTATCTCAGAAGATATGGCAGCAGGACTAAGATTAAGTTTCCACACCATCAATTTTATTTATATATAATTCTGTAATGACATAACAAGGTATGTAAGCTGGCAGTTGTAGAACAGTGTAAAGAGACTTCCATTATGTGATTGCAATGGCCAGCATAATTAACATGTTTGGAAATGTACGAAATTTAACAATGTTCAGTTGTAGGGGGTTGACACTGGCTAGGTGCCAGGCACTCACCAGAGCTCCTGTATCACTCCCCTTCTCAGCTAGACAAGGAGGAGAAAAAATAGCAAAAAAAATTAATGGGTTGAGATAAGGACTGGGAGAGATCACTCACCCCATACCATCACAGTCGTAACAGACTCAACGTGAGGATATTAATGGAATTTATTCCTAACAAGATCAGAGCAGGATAATGAGAAGTAAAATAAATCTTAAAAACACCTTCCCCCCACCCCTCTCTCTTCCCAAGTTCAATCTCCTTCACTGCAGTGGCACAGGAAGATGGGAAATGGGAGTTATAGTCAGTTCATCAAATGTTTTTTCCTGACACTTCTCAGGGAGAGGAGTCCTTTCATGGAGCTCCATCATGGGACCCATCCCATAGAAGACAGCCGTCTGCTGTGAGTCCATCCCATGGGCAACAGTTTTACATGAACTGTTGTAAGGTGGGTCACTATTTCATGGGGTCAATACTTCAAGAACAATCTTCAGAGTGGATGCCACACAGGGCCACAGATCTTACCAGGAAATCTGCTCCAGTGTGGGCTCCTCTCTCCATGGGTCTGCAGGTCCCTGCCAGGGCTCTGCTCAGCACAGGCCTCCCAAGGGGGCACAGCCTCCACTTAGGCATCCACCTGCTGTGGCACGGGGCTCCTCCATGGGCTGCAGGTGGATCTCTACATTCCCATGGGCTTCCATGGGCTGCAGGTGGCACAGCTTCCTCACCATGGTCTGCACCACAGTCTGCAGGGAAATCTCAGCTCCAGCATCTGGAGCACCTCCTCCTCCTCCTTCTGCACTGACCCTGGAGTCTGCAGAGTGGTTTCTCTGACACATTCTCACTCCATTGTTCTCTGGCTGAAATCAGCTTTGTACAATATCTTCTTTTTTTTCCTTTTTGAATATTTTATCACAAAGGCAATACTATTACTCCTGATTGACTCAGCCTTGGCCAGCCATGGGTCCATCCAGGAAACAGCTGGCAATGGCTCTTCCAGGCATGGGGGAAGCTTCTGGCAGCTTCTCACAGAAGCCACCTGGGTAGCCCCTCTGCTATTAAAGCATGGCCACACACCCAATCCACCAATTTAGCCCACTGAGTTGCTTTAAAACACGAAGAAGAAATGAAATATAAACAGCATAGTTTATTTCTCATCCTAATTTCCAGCAACACTCAACAACTTCAAAAGGTCTTATAAGCAACTTTGTATCCAAGGCAAAGGTCAAGAAAAAAATTGTCTAGGATTTCAGTCGTTAATTTCCTCAGTTTTTTGCATTTATTGAAATACTCTCTGTAAGAACACATTTCACATAGCTTGCACTATACATTCCTCTTTCACAATTTTTAAAAAAAACAAATGAATAAATAAAGAAATCACCCAGGATACACTTAATCTCTCAAATATATTCCCATTTGGAATCCCAAAATGAGATTTTCTCTTGGTTATATAGGAGCATACTCCTATTATATGTACCACTGGAGACCTAGCAGATACTTCAGAATAGTTCAGGGTGGACTGGGGAGAAATAGTGTATTTTCCTGCAAGCCAAAATATTTCTTACTAATTCTTTTACTACATTGTGAAATACTTGAAATTGTGTGTACTAACGCCTACACCACATGCTTGATCTCTGTGGGGCTTGCCTTGCCCAGGACCTGCTGTCCTTGTGTCAGCCTTTCTCCATATCTGACTTTCCATGGGTCTAGACATAGCACTGGAACAGAAGCAAGGAGTCGTTGGGAAGTGAGAACATTACAGACCTCCAGTGAGGTTGGAGACACACAGCTGTTCCCTCTGGTTCACTGGAAATCCTTGGAAAAGCAAAACACCTTTAAAAAGCTTAGACTCTGCCATCCACTGGAGCACTACTCTGCCATCCACTGGATTTTGCTGGACAGTAATTAATAGAATATAACCTTTATTTTATGTCACTATAAGTTGTGTGGTGGAGTCAAAAACAACCATTATGGAAGAACCAGTTGATCTGTAAGCTGATGTCTAAATCACTGCTTCTCTGTCACACAACTAGAAATGTCAAAGTTTGGTGGAATAGAGAAACATACTCACTCTGCTGAAGTAGAAGTGGGAATGTTTTTGTCTTCCCAGCAGAAGAGCAGCAGTGCAAAGTTTTACTTGTTTGCAACATTACTCTGTGTCATTGCATCACTGAGCTCTGGGAAGTGTTTGGGAAGTGTTCTGCTATTCCCAATCCTCACTGCAAAACAATGAGCTTTGCAGGGAGCTTCAGTGTGACTAAACTCAGAGGGAGCGTAACAATGTGCAAGTCCACTCTTTGGTCCCTAACATTCTCATAGCTCAAAGCTCCATTTCTACAATCCCTCTTTACCCATCCTGCAATTTAATACAAAAAAAAAAATTCCCATAGTTCATCAATCTTTTTTTTTCTTGCTGTCATTCTGCTGTCAAACCCACAGATCCATCAAGTGCTTATCTCAGCCTTTACAGAGACGCTCCACAGAGAACACAATAGAAGAGTTATGGAAATAGGTTAGATCTGAGATTTTTAATTATCTTCTCTTCTTTGATTTCAATCTTTTATGCTTTCAATCCCTGTCTTAAGTAAGTTCTTGCACTGTTCCCACTGGAAGCTTTCCAGTATTTAACTTGACAATGTATCCTCTTTCTCATGAGAGTTTGAGGAGGTCTTTTAACTTCTTTTGTAGTCTAGGCACTAGGATGAAATTTAACTGGTTTTTTTTTATTATTTTTTTTTCCCCAGAAGCTTCTAGTGGTCTTGCTGGTCTTAAGGATGAATGAAGAGGTAAAGGAGAGAAAAAAGTTTAAAATAGGGACAGGTTTATTTTGCAGCTTATCTGAAAGGATCAAGCCTGTGAAAAAAGTCATAGAAGCTCTGGGAATTACTCAGCAACTCTTCATCACACATTTGAAGACTATATAATGTAATAGTAAATGAGAACCAGTTTAGTATGATAGCTTATGAAATGAATTTTTTTAAAAAAATATTTCATTTCCACAAAATTATTTATACATCCAAGTTAATTTTGGTTTTCAATAGGCTCTGAAATGTTTGACTCTTTTTTAGGAAAATATTTGTGCAGATATGTGCACAGTAGAGATAGAAATTATTTTCTGTGTTACTCTAATCTCATTTATTTTTAATGTATGCAATTTCAGAGGTTTTTTGCTAAGTGCATTATTCATACTATTTTAAGGAATTAAAAAGAATTTTGTAGTTCAAACCAAGTTCTTCTCTCATCCAAAAGAACTTTAAAATTTACCTGCTAGAAGAATTTTCATTGCAGAACAGAACATTCATTGGAGAAGAGTGGGCATATAAACAGAGGTGTATAGTTACATTCTCATTTTCCATCTAATGAATAAGCATCAGGTTTCACCAAACAAAAACCTAGGTACCTGAGATACTTCCCAAAATATAGCAGTTTTTGAACATCCTTTGGTTTTCTACAACAAGAAATACAGAAACAGCAGATTCTACACTTAAACAGATTGCCGCTAAACATGGTAGGGGTTTCAATGATATTGAAGAAAAATAATTAAAGAACTTCAACTTTTGAATCCTCCTGGAATGCGTAGAGAACTCAAAAAATTTGAAGAGTGGCACTAAAAACCAAATCAGAGGATTTAGCTCAGAAGTCCTCAGAATACAGGAAGTTTAACTATAGAATCATAGATTATCCTGAGGAAGGGACCCACAGGAATCATCAAGTTTCCAACCCTTGGCCTTGCACAGGACACCCCAAGAGTCACACCATGTGCCTGAGTATGTTGTCCAAATGCTTCTTGAACTCTGTCAGGCTGGTGCTGTGACCACTTCCCTGGGAAACCTGTTCCAGTGCCCAAACACCCTCTAATTTCCAACCTAATCCTCCCCTGGCACAACCTCAGGCTCGCACTGGTCACTAGAGAGAAAAGATAAGTACTGGCCCCTTCACTTCCCCTCGTGAGGAAGCTGTAGACTGCTATGACATCTTTGCTCAGTCTCCTCTTCTCCAGGCTGGACAAGTCAGGTGACCTCAGCCATTCTTTGTATGGCTTCCCCACAAATCTTTAGTTTTCAGTCTTACTCTATGATTTAATGAGAGGCAAGTTGAAGCATATACAACCTGAACTCCATGCCGGATAGCATTATTCTGTGTTTCCAATCTTCACCTTTGAGAAGAAGATGTTGATTCAGAAAAGTTTGGATGTTCCAGCTTCAGTGGGAGACCCACTATGCCAAGTGAATAAACACATACCTATTATTTAACTGAATCAACAAAAAATCTTAGAAAAAACTCAAGCATTGGGGATTTTTCCGATACAGAAACTCTATCTGAGTTAAAATAAAAGTTAGAGAGAATTGGTGCTTGTAGTTACACAGTTCACAGCTGCATCATTGTTAAACTTTTGTAAGAGTAACAGAAAATAGTATAAATTTTACAGAACTTGAGGATGAAACAAGTATAGGAGTCTCAGAACTCTTTTCTCCTGAAATTATCGAAGATATACAAAAGTTAGAGCAGTGAAAATGAGACGACTATTCATTGTTATCTCTCCAAGGAAAAGATGGAGAAATCAAGCCTGATTGCATAGGAAAAAGTCAGTCCTCCCTGTGTAACAAATATTGGCATCTGTGAGAGATGGAGAAAAGCTGTTATGCTATGACATGTTCTTTTCAGATAGGAAATCAGTGTCCTTACTATATAGCTTCTGTGCATGTTACTTTCTTGCCATGTAGAGGTAACACAAGTTACTAAGTTTATCTTCTCTTTATTTAGCTGATGTTTCTTTTGCACCTCTAAATTCCAGCACAGAGTGAATATAAAATATTACTTTAATTTGAGCAGGAAATGGGCTGAAATTAAAACTGTCAACAAAGGAAACTTGAAAAAACAAAGGAGATGGGCTACACATTATGGTAAAACAAGAAATCACAGTACATATTTTTCGTGTTGCTCTTTCCTGGGATACAGCAAATAAAAGGCTTACTTACTACTAGCGAGATGCAAGAAAAACTTTGCACTGGGCTGTTTCTGATCATCCAACAGCCACCAAAGGCTCTGAGAAGGAAAACACAAAGGGCACAGTTAAAAAACCCCTCTGATTTACATCAGTATTGAGGTCCAAATTTATATTTTCAGCTAGGGATTTTCTTTAATTCAACATTGCAGAACATCAAGAAGACATTGACTTTCCATCAAACAGATCTGGATCAGGCTGTTCACTATTGTAATTTAGTAGTTATGGTTGTTACTGGAGAGCTTCATATAACTGATAGTGGTATTTGATCTAAAAGACTATTGATGTATACTGAGTGATCTTTAAAAAATATCTCTGACTGCAGCAAGCAAGCTCTTCAAAGACAGCAATGTTTTCTCTTTTTTTTTCTAATGCATTTTTCATTAATAATCTGAGCGTATTAATTGACTTATAACTTTGAAATAATCAGAGACTTTATATGAATTATAGGCCACTGTGATCTTCATATCATTGACATTTATAATCAGCGGAAGGGCTTAGATTTTCTTCTGACTTGTGACTAGTCCTTAAGTATTTAGACAGTCTTCAGACATATCTGCTCTGAAAGAATGAAGGAAACGTTGAAGAGAAGGGCCAATGAATTCTACCGTGTGAATATACCGTTTTATATTGTTTTTAAGTTCAGAAAAAATTGAGTGACATTTGCATAGCTGAAAATTGTGGCTTAAGAGAAGTCTGTCGGAAAAGCATCATGAATTCAGCATAAGCCAACATTCTGGCATTTTTAAAATTTTAAGAATTGTAGAGATTTAATGCATTTTACACTGTCAGGTAAAGAATATAATGTCATCATTACTGAGGAGAAAGGTTGAAATATGATATCTGAATATCTTTTAGCTACTTAATTCAGCACCATTATTACTCCATGACATAACTGCTCGATAAAACCTGAGATTTGACTTCATCATACTGATGGAAGGGAATATTTGAAAAGAATGTTCCATTTTGCCAAAAAGCTAAAATTTCTGTGCTAACAAAATTACAAAAAAAGGGAACAAAAAACACAATCAAAGAAGGTGGGTACAGCAAAAGAGAAAAGAAAACAGTACAACAATGCATAGTGTATTTTAGGAGGCATGTGTTACTTTTGGCTTGCAAAAAGCAAGCTAGGAGATTTCTATATTGACTTACATTATTTGAAACTAGTGAGATATGAACTTTTCAGCCACATAATCTAATGCAAAGAATGTAAAGTATGTTTTTAAACAGTTCTACCTCAGGTACTTGGAAATTAAATAATTTTATTGAGTGCAGGTGTCAAGGTTTTGGTAGCAGAGGAGGCTGCGGGGGTAGTATCAGTGGTGGGAAACAGTGAAGGGTGAGAAAAAAAGTGTGATAAATGGCCCTTTGAGACCTGAGGGGAAAGCAGTACGAGGGGAGGAGGCTCTCTAAATGCTTCAGCAGAGATGTCCCTGTGGCCCCTGCAGAGTCTCTGGTGGAGGACGTGGTGTCCTGCAGCTCCTGGAGAGGCCCCATGATGGACTGGGTATCCACACTGCAGTGCCTGGAGAACCCCAGTGTGTGAGTGGATATTCCCTGGAAGAACATGTCTCATGGAGTCCATGCTGGAGCCAGCTTATCCTTAAAGATTGCAGCCGATGAAAAGCACCTTCATTTCTCAAATGACTAAATAGCACATTGTGGTGTTACCAGTGTTTAAGAATGGAAGAATATAACTCAGTTATCCTTTTAGTATGACTGCAGCAGCTTTAAGCAGAAAATGAAATATCATTCCTTACACAGTTTCTCTATATTCGTGGTTTTATTACAGCCATCTCTTTTCAGCTTTTTAAAAAGAAGTACTGTAACTGGTTTCTTGTCTTCTGCAGAAACCACTTCTGACCCCCATTATTACCTTCTCTGTAGCCCGGTCAAAGGGGAAAATAGGTGACCAGGAAGTGCAAGCAGTACAAAAGTTGTGGTTGCAATGAATTTACTTAGTGGGATATCATTCTTTGTTATTTTCTCTGCAATTATTTGAGCATTCTGTGAAGAGTTAGGTGGTAACTATAATGATTACAATCTCTTTCTTAAGCATTGGCAGCTACCTCTGAACCACAATAGTTTGTGTATGATGTTGTGTGTGCTCCCATGTTTTATTTGTCTCATGTAGATATGAAATTCTATTTGCAATTTTTATTCAGCCTTATAAGATCCTGATGCAGTTATCCAGACAGTTTTAGCTTGGACTGTCACAAGGTTGATTTTTCTTCACTGCAAACTTCATAACTTTGTTACCTACCCTCTTTTTCAAGCACTTGTGAGAATACTGACTGCACAATTTCCTTCTGTTCCCTCACTATCTTTGTTCCTCCATGAGTCAACTTTTCCAGTTTAACCAGTGCAACATAGGGCCTAAAGATAAGAGTAAACATTTACTGCTCTACTGCTCTACATTGGTTTATTTATGGAAAATGTGAATTACTTGCTCAGATGCACTCTGATAAGACATCTACAGATATTTCACAGACAATGAAAAGACTATGGATGTTGTCCTGCACTTCTTTAAGACTATAAGAAGTTCTGCTCACATCAGTATTCCAAACATGCAAGCTATAACATCTTTATGAAACAATTAAACATTGTCAGAATCTGTTCTTTATTCACTCTCAGAAAAGTATAGATAACAGTATAGACTGTTTGGATACAGTGGTGATACAGATAACCATCAAGAGAAATAGAACAGTATTTTTTATTCATATTTAGAGAGATCCTCAAGTCAGGTACCACATGAATAAAAGTTAATAGAATTAAAATACCAAACTTAAACACATGTGGCAACAAAGGAAATGCTCTATAGATAGCGCTGGAAAACGAAATCTGACAGACCAAATACAGTTGCAATATATGAAATATCTAAAGCAAAAACATTCAATTATTCATCTATTGGACTATGATCTATGCAGGGAAGGGATGAGATTTAACAGCTACCCTTCTTACAAGATTGTCTCTGTCAGTTTAAACTCTGCACTCTGAAACTCACTAAATACCAGTCAGCCTCCAGGAATCCCCCTTCAAAGGAAACCTTAGGCTTTCTTTAAACCCAAAGAAAACCCCAGGAGATTGCTACATTTCTTTTCCAGGTAGAACCAAAGAGTTGTAAGAAGAATCTGTTTATACTGCAGAATCTCTTTATACAGCAGAAAAGCTCCACATTAATTAAAAAAACCCTAAATATTAATAATGGCATAATCTGAGCTACTGAATAAGCTTATTAATACATCATACCATTCCAAATAATGTTGTGCTTTATCCCTAGATTCAATGGAGTAGCATTCAGTGAATGACACAAAAAATATTTCTCTCTTTCTTTCCCTCCTCTCCTTCATCTCAGAGATAAATTTGACCACAAAATGAAATGTTTGTCCTGCAGTAAGGCAGAATTACTTTGAAGAAAAAAGGCTTTCCAAAGATTAAAGAATCTTTCACATCCAGGGTGATTCTGGATCATGACATTTACCTGACTCTGTTGCACATAATTTCAATCAGTGTTTTATGCAAGGAGAAGATTTCCACTGTCATTGCCAATCCTTAACCCAGATACTCTTTTATTTTCCCTGGTATGCCCTTTTCCTGAATTTCTGTAGAAAAATTACTGTATTAATAATTTATGTAGTATTACACAATAACTAAAAAAATAAAAAGTCTGAGGGAACACCTAGGAAGATTTTGAATTCTTTCAAATGTGAATGCTTGACAGAATAATTTGGACTCCACATGAATGGCACATGCTTTGGTGACTCATGCTACAAGGGGATAATGTAGTCATGAAAATTTGGCTCCTGGTGAGAATCCATGGGTTTGAGCTATTAATCAAAACAAGGAGATTTCAGTAATTTTAAAGAACAAGTATTTAAAAGAGAATTTCTAAAGACAAGCTTTATTATTATAAAAAAAATGCAAAAAGAATTACAGAAAAATATCAGAAGAAATACTGTATATTATAATATACAAAAAATAACAGAAGAATACTATATGGAGCTATATAGGTACATAAAAAAATTCAAAACCAAACACCTGGTCAGTTACAATGTCTTTAAACCCAGTAATTTAAGGATCAAATGAAACAAAAAACTCACTGTGATATTTTACAGTAGCTAGTTCATCTCAAGGGCCTTTCTGTATGTCAGAGAAACAATGCCAACTATAAGAGCTCAGTGTTTGAAATCGAAATTATTTTTTCTCATTCCTGATTTAGGACCTAGCTGTCAGACTAAATTTTATTTTCCAAAAGAAATCCTATAATATACTTTTAGCTTTAAAGATTTTTTTTTCTATCAAAAAGTATTCGTTCACATCTAATAGAGGACTGGGACAGGTATAACTGAATATGTATATTATTTAGTGAAATATGTTCGGGAATATTTTTAGAGCTTTATTGAATCACAGTCTGAAGTCCAAACTGTTGAATTACCCCCTCATATTAGTATCATATTAAAAAAAAATACAGTGTATATACTACCCTTGAGGCAGAATACTAGCATGAACACTCAAAACAAACTTCTGAGTTGTTCACCTAAATGCATCCATTTTGAAATATAGATGTAGAAATTAAAAAAAGAAAGCAGATAATGAAATACATGTTCTCTTTGAAATCTCCAGGAATGGTGCAATACCGTTCCACTTGTAAATCACCTGAGTTAATCACCCCTAAAATTCAGCAGGGAGGTGAAACTGTTCCTTTTGGTTGTCTGCATTCTGGACAGTTACTCATCTGATCTCAGGAAGTTTAGCACTGTCAGATGACATGATGATTAAATTAGTCAATCTGCCCTTTTTGCCTGCGAGAAAACATGCCCATCATACAAGTTACTCTCAGAGTAACTGAGAGTAATCAGTGACTCTGAAAGTAATCTTTTCTTGTCACTAATGAGAAAAGATTTGCAGATATGTTCATCTGTATATTAAGAGAAAAAGAAGGAAAAATTCAGACTCTTAAACTGGAGTGGATTTTTTTCTGAAATCATGAAAAATAAACAACTTTTTGTTTGTTTTGCATAAACTGAAAATATTGCATGAAGATCTTCTCTTATATCTACCTCCCCTAGACTTAGAAGACGTTAGAATTTTCTTAGAAAAGTTTCACAGGCTATTGCTATTTCACAGGCTATTTGCTTCAAAAGAAATATGAGTGTTTTCTGATTTTCTCTTCACTGCCATTATGCCTGGTGACATATTTAATCTTCTTGTTTCTTAAATCTACTGTTCTCCAGGAAGAAATTTTCTTTTCCTTCCTGTAAACAGGATTCTGAATCCTGGATGTATCACAATCACCTCAGAAATACCAGTCCTTTCATTTAATCTCTTTTGGATAAAAGTTCTTCACGATTCATCAAAATCTGCCCGGAAGAAAGAACAACTCTGTTTCAATGGGAAAAAAAAGTAACAATGATATTATATGACATCTGTACATGGGGTCCTGAAGGTAATAATTGCAAACTGCTGGTGATAAAATACAATCTGCATCATTAGGCACTCTCATAAACAGCAAATTTGGGGAATGGAATCTATGACAGGATTCAGTTGGGATAATCACTCTAGTTTTGATGATCTACTGTCAGTGAATTTAAATTTCCATCTAAAGAAGTCTGCATTGCTTGAGTCAAGGTGATTAGAAAATGCTTAATAAATTGCTACTAAGGATTTCTCAGTGTCTCTGATTTCCAGTGAAGTAATTCATAGCTCTGGCTTAGGCACTCCAGGACAAACTTTGTCAACAAAATGCTCTCCTGTTTCTACTGGTGAGCAAAGCACTACTTTTCTAAAATCTCACCAAGTGTCTTTGTACAGGTTAACTATCTCCTATTAGCATTTTTTCCCACTGGAATGACAACAGACATGCTTTTTCCAAGACATTCAATGGTCTTCCAGGTGAGCCCTCCAAACACAACCAATATCATTTAACAAGTACGCTTGTCCCAAGAATTAATGATGTAAGTTTATTTAACACTTAATTTAGCAACTTCAATAATTGGGTAGTAGAAGCCTGCAGATAAGGAAAGACTTGACACTCTCTTTTTCCTAGTCCTTGTGAAAACACAAACTGAAAATAGCAATGATAGGGCTTAACAGACCAGAACAGTTGACACAGATTCATTAAAAAAAAAAGGTAAAAGAGAAACACTGAACATGCTGGTGCATGCATTGCTCGTGTATAACATGTTCAGAGAAATATATTTCAGCTGTCAATGTCTCTAAGACTTGGGATAATTTAATCACAAATACTGGCAAAAAATTACAGCACCCAAAATTGACATGACCAAAAGCAAATTAAATATTTTTTGAAATGCAATAATTCAGTTCCTTAACATTTTCTTTCTGGCTCCAAACTAAAAGCAATGTAGATTTCATAGATAGTTTCAATCATTTCAATACCACTAAAGCCTCAGTATCTGCTTCCACAACTGCTGAATTAACTTAAAACAGAAAAGATTTTTTCTAAATATAGAGAATGACTGCTAAACTTCCAGTCTTTATTACCCATAGCAATCACTTGTAATTCCTGTGCACCGCTTTGAGACCTAAATCAGTGTGCATTTAAGCATAGGTAATAGTTTTTTTCACAGTGGCTAACCCTGATGGGTTTATTTTCTGCTGATTTTACTTAGTCAGAAAATATTGTTGATTAAATCCTGAAGTACCACAAAATAAGAGTGAGTCTTATTCAAGGTATCTTTTTTGACTTTTTAGTTTGGTGTTCTGTTAATGGCTTCATTTTGAACACGCTGTTGCTGTATGAGCAGGCTCAGGAAATTGAACATTTCCAGTAAAAGCTTGAAAGTTCTGCAGGGATTTAAGAGTTTTGGAGCAGAACTACCTTTGCAGTTCCCCGTTCAAGGTGGTCAGAATCGTCAGAGCTGTAATGCACTGCTAGCAGCATGGCAATGGGCATTAGCCACTTGCAGGCTCATTGGGAAGTACTGGCTTGTAAGCAGAGAGCCAGTCCTGCTCTGAACAACAGAAATGTCTGGAGAAGAGTACCACAGGATGCTCAGAAGCCTCAGCTAAAAGGTAGTAAAAGGGGTGAAGAAACTGAAGAAAATGGAAGAGAGTTGCACATCTATGACCATCTAGCAAAAGAAATACAAAGCCTCCGATTTTACATATGGGAGCTACAGGTTCATCCCATTACAAAGGGATCATTCCTGCCCCGGTGTGGGAGTGTGTATGGGCAAGAGGATGGTGAGACAGGGAGGAGAGAAGGAAGGAAGGAAGCTGTGTAATAAACCTTATGAGTTAGCTTCCTAACTCCCAGCTTTTGGGTAAGTCTAAGAATGCAGTGTGGAAAACGGTGACAAACAAAAGGCTGAGGGGAAATCCCACAACTGAGTCTGCAGCAGTGGCACAGTCACGAGTGAAGTAGGTTTTATCATCTATGTCAAAGCCAAACAGCAGGCAAGGGAGAGTGGGAAGTGTTGGACATGATATATCTAAGCAGTGGGTTTATTCTACACATGGTACCCAGATGCCTATCCTGAAATGTCAAAAAATTGTAGAGCTTGCTCAACACAGATTTTTTTTTTAGCTTTCTGGCTTTTTCTTCTTCAAAGCAGAATGCATCTTTCTTTCCAGGCTAATCCATTTGTTTCACACCAATTCATAGCCTTTCTCAAAGGTTTATAATCAAGAAACAAATCATAAATTAAGTGAAGCAAAATAGTCGCTTACTGGCATACAAAATTGGAAAACAGGTAACTTATGTTCTGCTTTATCCAGAAGTCATGGTGATTTACATATTTAATTTTTGACCAATTAGCATTAAAAACCTTTTTGTTCCACTGAGTCTCACCTGTTGCATCCATATTTTCTCTGTAAAGTGAAGAAGTGATGGTAATGATGGAAAATGTGGCTGAAGAGGAAAAAACAGAGGAGGTAAATATTATTAATAGCTCAGTAAAATGACACATACTGTGAAACTGCTGGGTAGCTCATGTTCTCTCTGCCTGGCCATCGTGTTGCAATCCTGACTTGATTAAACACTTTATGACTATATGTACCTCCTGTTAAATGATTCTTTGCCTTCAGTTCTTGAAAACCTTTTATCTTTTCCCTGATCTTCTTATGAAGGTAAGTCATTTAGCTACTGGAATTTAAATGTTGTTTGGTTTTTTGTTTTGTTTTGTTTTTCTTTGGTGGTTTTTTTTTTTCTGATTTGCAGAATCTAAGTAAGAAGCAAAGTGAAAGAAAATTACACTGTGAAATTTAACTAGGTTTTTTTTGTGTTGCAGATGTCCTCCTAATCTCAAAATTGTGTTGTTGACTGTTTTTGCTGCTACATTCTGAATGGCTATATTCTAGGAAAAAAAATAATCTCCTCAAATTTTCTCTATTAATAATTTCTTTTATTGACTAATGTGAACTGAAAATTTGAAGAGATTCAACTACATGCCCTAAACAGTTTGAGGCATAAAGACCATTATGAGAAAATATCTCATAACACCTAGATGATTATGTTAAAATATAAATATATTTGATATTCAAGACAATATCTGTGTCTCCAGTTCTATGTGGATATGAGATTACTTTAGAAATTGTAATAATAATAGATATCTGATAGACTGGGAAGACACCTTCATTTCCATTTTAGAGGTAACACCAATTAACCAGAAATAAATTTATTTCAAGGGTTTATCAACAAAAATGCATGATAATTTCTTGAATTTTGCTAATCATAAGACTATTCTTAAAATTTTAGAAGTAAAAATTTTTACTTTACAAGACTCTCATATTTAAACATAAGCCCAGAAATTGTATGTGTTTGTATAAACAGGTATGTTATGTGATATCCATAGCATATATATGAGATGTATACTATTCCTTTGCACATATATATCACATGCACATGTAATTTTGAACTTACTTATATTATGCATAATACATGCAGTAAACATAAAGTAAGTACCATTTGTAAAAATTCCTTTGTTATTAATTTAAAAAAATCAGAATTTCAAGTTCTTTATACAATGAAAAATATGCACTTTTAACAGCATGCATATACTTTATGTGTTTTCTAATCTTGTTTCTTTCCCCTAGTTACTCATACAATTGTTGTATGCTTGTTTTTTTGTTTTCCTAAAAGGCATCTATATTGGTTCATGTACAACTATTTGTGACTAGAATTTGAAACTTTAACTGGCACTTATTTTGGTAATCAGAAAAATAGCTATTATAACAAATTCAAACATTAACTAAAAGCTAGTATTACAATTTATGTGCTCATTGCTATGCTCTCTGGTAGCTTGTTTTTTTGTTATTTATTCTAACTGACCATTTATGATATCTACTTTAAAAGAATTGCAATTTAAAAAAAAAGTATTTTTTAGGGCAATTCAAAGAATCTCTCCACATCAATAAATATAATATATACACATGCGTACAGGTAAAGTATCCGATATGTATGTATAAATATTTAGAATTGTTTTCTTTCCTCATGTGCAGAATAAGTGAATAGCTGTCTAAAGGGATGTAACGTCACTGATTAATCAGACTGCCTATACAGAACATTTCAGCAAAAATTTTGAAAAAAATTATTACAGAAAATTTATGGTCTACCGTTTGTGATGGGACTTTCTCACCCATCAGTGAGTCTGAATGCTGGACTCTTCATTTCAGGAGAATGCCAAACTAGGCAGGTCACAGCCCTCCACTGCCCTTGTGCACTTGATCTAAGCTCTCCTTTGAGTGATGAGAGGGACCAGATGAAGTCCAGACGTCTCAGGCAACCCAAGCTCACCCAGGACTCCATTCTGCAGCTCTCTGGAGAGGCACCAGAATTAGCTGCTGAGATGGAGACTGAGAAAAGCCTAGCAAATACAGAAAATCTTCACAATTACTGATATAAACCACTCAGAATGGACAGAGACAAGTCTTCGGAAAGGAAATAACTTTGTCAGCGCTGCAATGGCAAAATGTAAGCAGCTGCTCTTCAGCAAATAGATGTACTCCCAAAAAATGACTGCTATGTAGTGATAATACCATATCAACTCTTTTGCCTTAAGTATAGTTTTTGACATAGCATCAGACTCTCACACAGTCATTTCTTTCTGAACAGGAAGCCATCACACACTCACATTATGTATATACTAAAAGCTAATGTTTAGGAGTGGACTTGGAAGTGCTGAGTTAATGGTTGAACTTAATGATCTGAAGGTTTTTTTCCAGCCTAAACTATTTTATGATTCACTGGGACACAAAAATGCAAGATAAAGAGTGCAATTCAAACCTCTTCATACACAGACTGTGAGCTTTGGCTTTGCAATGCAAGGAACTGAGGTGAAGGCAGATAAGGGAGTACTCTTCTATACTCTATATGAATTCCCCTGTTTCCAGCTATTGCTCAGGAATAAAAAATTTCACCCCAAATATATATAGAAAAGACACCAGTGTAATCCACTTTCAGACTAAAAAAAATCTGAACTTGTGTAATATCCTGTGTGCTTGAAAGGAGGAAAGAGGAGAAACTTTTACAGGAGGGTGGAGTTCATCTACTGGGACACAGTCTATTGCCAGGAGCCTATGCAGGAACTGAGTGGAAGGGTAGGATTTTTCTAGCATAGCTGTTCTTGAAGCAAGAAGGAATTTGGGACTGACATCTTCTGTGGAAGGCGTCTGTCCCATGATCCTTTTGCAGAACCTTCTGCATCTGCCACACTTGTGGTGATAATGTGCCCACAATCATCAAAAACCTCCTCCTGCATGACTAATGATAAAGGTTACTCTCCTGGAATTCTTCACATTGACAAGGCTGTACTGGATCCCACCTCAGTGCTACAATGCTACAGTCACTTGGACCAAGATCAGAAATGTGGCCAGGGTCTGGAAAATTTCTGGTTGTACCTTTGTTGTTGATAAATGGTTTTTTGATGATTTGAATAATTTTATAAGAAAAGGCTGTTGTCTTGTCCCTGAGCCTTTTATTTTAGCAAGTGGAATCTAAAATGTGTGAATATTCCATCAAACTCAGCATATGTTTGTGCAGTTCATCAGTCCCAGTGCTAATATTTTGAGTTGAGAAGGCAGTCAGGGCTGAATCCCTACTAAAAATTATATGTGAAAAAATGTATGTACAGCAGCTTTGACACTTCCAGTTAGGAAAAGACTTAATGTCTTTTTCCAAGCTCTGCAGAGTACATATCCTGAGATAAAGGACAAAATTCAGTAAACAGCACAACTTTGGCAGGAGTGCTTTTAAAAGGTAAACAGTAGGTGTGAAAACAAAGGCATGTGGTCTGTCAGAAGCCTGGAGGGAAGAGACAAAGTAGTAGTGTAATATGCTTTCCTAGCATGGAGAGAAAAGTTGGAACTAAAGCAGATTTATTTATTGATTGAGTAATTTGTTGTTGCTGTTTGGGGTTTGTTTTTTTGTGTATTGGTTTGTTTGGTTTTTTACCAGACAACTCAGCTATTATGATTGAGATGTCATGCACCGAGCTGGGCACGGCGCGTGCTGAGAGCTGTGGGTGGATGTGAGAGTGGAGCCCGGCTGGGCTCAGCACTGTCAGGGAACCAGCTCCTGCAGGGAAAACTGAAACAGCACCTTGCATAAGTTCTTCAAGGATGCAACTCTTTTTCGGTATACTTGCATGGGGCAAGGCTTCTCCATCTTGTAGCCGTCTGGCTTAGTGCAGTCATGACACTGTGAGATGTTAGGGCTGAAGACAGGTGACACGCCAACAACCACAGTGTTGTCTCCAGCAGTACTGAGCTACAGCTGGCCCCGTCCTTTAAGTGAGTGGGAAAAGAAGCCACCAAACCCCAGTTACAGAAAGTGAAGCATGTGTTTATTTCTTCTGCATACTCAGTCTTACAGAAGCAGGGAACCATAGAGTCATCTAGGTTGAAAAAGGCCTCTGAGATCACTGAGTCCAACCATTAACCCAGCACCCCCAAGCCCCACATTAAACCATGTCCCCAAGTGCCACATCTGCATGTTTTTTAAATAACTCCAGGGACAATGACTCAACCACTTCCCTAGCCAGCCTGCTCCAAGGGATGGACACTCTTTGTGGAGTAGAAGTTTTCTAGCCAGTGGAAAATTGACTTGGATTTAATGTAGCTCTCAGAAACACAGATGGTAATAGCAATTCTCAATTGCAGAACCAGCAAAAACAGCAGCGCCTTGTCATCCCAACAAGAGCTAAACAGAGATTGCAGTCAGAAAACGACATGACAAAGAGTATTCTCTTATTCTACTTGATCATGATAACATATTTCATGAGCTTAGTAACAGGTCACTCTTGAAATTCTTCCTATGTAGGTTAAAAAAAATGTAGGTCAAGGAAACGGATGAATTAATGTTCAACTTCAAGAATGGTGAACTTCAATACTTTAATTTCAGTACAAACAGATGTCAGTCTGATGCTCTTATCCACCCTTACACATTTTTCAGCTTTTAAAGAAAAATTTATGTATGCTTTTAAATTAGGGCAGTTGTGTACTTCTGGGCTGAACTGAAATGAAGATCAGAGCTGAAAAAATGCATCTGTCATGATACCTGCATCAGCTGGAGTGCAAATACAAAGCAGATGAATGCCACTTGAAATTTCATCTTTACATGGTCTTTGACAGTGTGGCTGAGAGG
Organism: Phainopepla nitens; assembly: GCA_013400175.1. Lineage (NCBI taxonomy): Eukaryota > Metazoa > Chordata > Aves > Passeriformes > Bombycillidae > Phainopepla > Phainopepla nitens. Next base: position 852,151 of record VXBQ01002340.1, read on the forward strand.
TCAGTTGTGACTTTTTAAGTATGGACCACTGCTCATCTTGATCATGGCAAGGCTTGATCACTACATAGAAAGGAATATGCAGGCACCAAATGGGGTAGCAGACTTCCATTTTCTATAAGGTTAAGAAAAGAAAAGGTAAAATATCAAAGGAATCAACGTCTAGATTTATGGTTGAATCAGTTTCATAGTAATAGAAAGGGGTTTGCTTCTCTTGGGAATATCTAGAGAAAACAATCTCTGAAAACATGCAAACAAAAAAAAATCAGAGAAAAAATAGCATTTAAAAATATATTTGTTTTTATTCCTGTACACTCTGGATGGCTTCTTGTCACATTCTAAGTTAGAGATTCTGGTTTTAATTAAAAAAAAAAGATTATGCAGAAAGATTGATAGCGTTTTTCTCTGACTGACCAGCTGGGGCTTCCAAAATTTTCAGTAAATGGCATGATCTACTGCTATTCTCACATAGCAAAATTACTATGAAGTGAGCACGGGAAAACTGTAAAAACTATTTGCATTCAGCTAAATAGAACTTAGCTAAAAATAGAATAGCTAAAAATATAACTTTTTTATCGTAATTAAACCACACTTAAAATTTTGATGTACCATCGCAGCAGGGGCTTTTTTTAAATTGATTATGATGCAACTCATTCTTAGACTGCAGTACAGTGCAATTTCTTGGAGACAGGTTGAAGAGTTGGAAAGTTAGGTGGAAAAAGATGTCTTTCTTTAGGTGCTAACAGACAATGCAGGTAATTTTCAGGTTTAGCAATTGTAATGAAATTGTGTTAGAAAAAATATTCTAATATTGAATTATTAGGATGTTTAAGATTTTAAGGGTGTATTAAGATTTGTGCTTTTTCATATACTAAAAATTTGTGATTATGTCTTAGCCTTACTTCATAGAAATATTTCAAGATTGAATATACTGTCAGAGAAATGTCAGCTCTGAATGAACTTAATTCTTAACTTATTAAAGTGAGTTGAACTTTGCCACTGACCTTCCTATGTGTAATTTTTTTCTCGAAGAGGGAGTCACAAAGATTGTTTAGGAATCTCATTTAAAAAATAATTGAAAATAAAAAGTTAATAATTTTCTGCTAGACTGTTTAAAAAAGACTCCACTTATTTATTAGGAAAAAAACCCTGTTGCATCTCACCTGAATTTTTAATTTAGGCTGCCTTGTTTAAAGTTTTACCCTTTTCAGATGATATTTTCTTTCAAAGGCCTCCTCTCTTTCATGTACCTTGTCATCAGGGTACTTGCCCTGTATTTTAGTTTTTGAGAATCTTGTAGATACAGAATTGTTTTCACAGCCCAGATCTAATTTCCACCTTACATTGCAGGTGTCCAGCATGCTGAGAGAAGGGAAGCGACATTTTCATGTAGTTTAAAGGAAAAATATTCTTGCTTCAACAAGCCCAGCTTTCTAAAAGCTCATGCATTAAGAATAATTTGACATCTGAGACATAGGATGATATTAAACCAAAAAAAAGTGTTTAACATCAATTGGCACTGCTGAAGGGCCATTTTGGAGAGAATTAATCTGTGTGATACAACTCACTGCAAGAAGTCAAACAAAACACACAAAATTTTCTAGCATTATTTTCCTTATGTCTTTAACAGAATTAAAAAGCAGTATACCACTAATAATTTTTTTTCCCAGGAAAGTTTATTGCATAGTAATTGTCAGTGAAGTTTCTGAAGCAGTAATGTAGACAAGGTGCTGGACTGAACAGCTGCCTGATAACATTTAGACTCACTCCATATATCTGTAATTGAACAGAAAACTTTCTTAGGAAAAGATTAGGATCAAACTCGCAACATTACACCATCCACCCCATTCATTTTTCATGCTGCATAAAGAAGTGAGTTGTCATAAGATCTGTGGCAAGCATCTTTTGAGTGGGGGTGGTGCAAGGAAGATTTTGAAAAAGTTAAAATCGGAGGGATTTAACGGCAGTATAATTTATAAATTAATTTCAGCTGTCTTCAGAGTATGCTCAAATTGTGAAATATCCTGAAGTCTGATCTTATATGATCTTTTTGGATGTGGCTTTACAACATTTCTGTAATTGTGCTCTCTTTACAGTTCTAATGCATAAACCTTACGAGCATTTTGATTCATCTAAAAATTACATCCCACTTAATAGGTAAAATTCTCTCCCAATAAATCTATAACGTATATGTGGAGTTTTATTCTGAAGCATTACTGCTTCTGAGAATACTGAAGAGAGATTAACTGAAAAAATAGAGTGATTTCACAGGGACACGTCCAGATTTCTGGCTCTCTTAAATCTGTCTAGTGCTCAAGCATAGTTTTTAAAATATGCATTTAGATACACATTAAAGTTCTTTGATTTAAAAAACTTTGACCAAAAATAATCAATTTCTTTTTTGTCCAGAAGCATAAATTCAGGAGACATAGGAATGAATTCTAGAGAGAAGAATTTAAAAGATAACATCTTTGAGAGGAAAAGAAAGGTTATTAGCAGGATGAAGAGGCTGATAAAGCAACTGGCTTGATATAATGGGAATCTGTAAAAGAGAAATGGAATGTCACAGATAGATGCGCTATCTGTGGTAGCCTGATGTGGGTAAAAGAAGCAAAAGTATCAGCACTGAATGGCAAGATGTGCATAGTAGAAATCAAGTTAAAATTAGGTAGGAAAAAGGACCTGTAAGTACTTTCACCCGAAACAGAGAAGGACAAGAGAGGAGTGATTATGGCTTGGTGCATCTATTCCCGAACTATACAAATCTACTCTGCCCATGGAAAACTGATTTCATTCTCATATTTTTGTGAACAAATACCCAAACACATTTAACAAAATATTCCAAACATGTCTCTTTATCAATAGCTGACAAAGTAAAATTTTTATTTAAGTGTTAAAACTTTTTTGTTTTCTTTTCAAATAGTTTGTGAACGTCCATCCATTTCATCTTTATGAAAGGCTACACTATGCTAGAATGTATTACTGCTTTGAGTACTACTCTGCTTTATCAGCCATGGTCGGCATTTTCAGAAATAAGTATCTCCAGAGAATATTCTGAGCTAACACTTATCCTTAAAATTTTTTAAAAAAATACTGAATCCCTGGCAATTGCTTTCGATGAGTAAAGCAAAGCCAAAAAAAAAAAAAAAAAGCCAAAAAAAAAGCCAAAAAAGAAAAAATCAGAAAGACAGTGGCACTGTTCCTAAGGTACCTAAATGATACCAGTTTTAGGCCTGCTGTTCAAAGTGAACATTTTATATGCATATATATGGATACACATATACCTGTCTGCATGTTGTTGTGTTTACAGTTAGTGTGCTTGATAATTGTTACAAAGGTGTAAGTTTTGATTGCAAACAAATCTCAGCCATGTTTTGGCTGAAAAATATCAGAAGTGCTGCTATTACATCTGTGACTGCTACACATAAAGTTAATGAACTTGTTTCAAGGCATGGTGCTTTATAGACATAAACTGGAAGCATTTAAATAGGACAGACAGAAATCATTCTGTTGTGAGAAATAAACTACCCGACAGAAGCCTAAGGGTCTGGGCTGCAGTGAGTCAGCCAATACTGTCAAGTGACACTTGCCACTGCACTACTGGTGGTTCAAAAATTCAGAGTAGCTCAGAGGTAGCAACGCATTAGAGATATAATTTTGAATTAAAATGAAATTTAAAGAAACTAAGCAGTGCTGGAAGATCTAATGGCAGCTGGAGTAGTTCAGAACAGCAGATTCCTCTAGTGTGGCATATATTCACTGTGTCTTCTGTCCACTCAGAACTTGTACCATAAAAAAGGCTGTTTCTTGGAAGTATTTATATTGCATACTTTTGGTTGGGGAACTTTCAAAATGGTCTTACCTATCCTGTGCCTTTGCACTTCTCAGAAGGTGTTTATGGTATTGTATGTCAGTCAGTTTCTGTATTCCCTCTGCTGAAGCTTCAGAACTTGCCTTGACTATTTTACAGAAGCATGATCTTGAGAGATGAAATATTCCTATCACATTTGATGAGTTCAGGCACTGAGCTCTGTCGAAGACTTGAAAATATATCCGACAGATTTCATCTTCATATCTGATATGTACATCAACAGGATGTTTGGCCTGTGGAATCTCTGTTTCCTTGGTATTTTTCAGCATACTAAACAGCAAGAAAGACACACCTGGAGGCTGACCTCCGGTTCTGGTGACATGTTTGTGAAAGAGCTAGGATACTCAATCTAAACAAAATACATTCTGTGTTTGCTAATCCAAGTCTCTAAACAATTCAGAAGATAATCACAGGGTGGATCATTATATTCACTTCAAACCTGAATGAATTTATCTGTGTTTCTTTTCCAAAAGTGATTTTGATTAATTGATGAAACAAGGGCACTAAAAATTAATAAAAACCAAAAATCTTAATGTTATTTGCTAAACATGTGGATCCTTCCTACTCATTTACTTGCCACTTTGCTGAAAATTTGATAATGCAATCGAAAATTATTGGCAGTAGAGAAAACTGTGTAAGTACATACCAAGCTGCTCGTGGTTTGTCCTTCAGCATGTTGAATTAAACCATCAGCCCCTCATTACAAAATTAAATTATTTCAGTGTAAAATAATAGTTACTTGTCACTATTAGAAATATATTAATTTTTCATAATCCTGTCCTTTGGTTGCTATTTGGTTATATATCTTCTGGATTTCCCTATGTAATGAATTTGAGATTTAAATTGATCATAGCATTGATTTCCAAAAATAGTGATATGTGTGTCCTCTTGAGGAAGTTCCACACCTTTTCTGAAATTTTATGTTCTTTCCCTTAGTTCAGCATGTGGGCAGAAGGGAACAAAAACCTTCAGGAAAAAAGTAGTGGCAAACTAGCATATATTATAGAGTTCAAGTGGAATGAGAGTTAAAAAAATGTTGACCATTGAAAGCAAGTTAAAGGTGTTCTTAAATTTCTTCAGAATCAAAGCAGCACAAAATATATGAGTTGTAAATAAAAAAGAACTATTAAAAATCAGAGCAGTTTGAAAAGAATCACTCATAACAATGGAACTGAGCATTATTCTGGCATTTTAATTTTTTGTGTGATAGCGAGGTGAATCTAGAAGCGTATTTGGCAGAAATTTTTGACCAAGAGTTTTGACCTTGTTTTTCTGATCTGAAAGTTTTTTCAGAACTTTTTTATTTTGATAGTCAGGCATTTTGCAATCTCTGTGCTCAGTTTAATTATAGCCAGTTCATTCCCATTTGTGTTTTTGCCAACACTGATATTTAGCTTTAACAGCTTCTGTCTTTTCTAAGAGCTTCCCTTATAACGTATTCCAAGACAGTAATCATACCCCTCTTCAATCTTCATTCTGCTCATACAAACAAGCTGTGCTGTTCTACCAGAATCCTCTCCAAGTACAAACTCCCCATTCTCCTGATGTTCCATGTTGCTCTTATATGTAGCTCTTCTCATTTCAATTTCTTTTCTTGAATATGGCTGACTGGAACAGTTTTCCAGATGAGTTTGGTGTGGGACCTTGTACAATGGCACAAAAACTTCCTTACTTCTCTTGGAAATGTTTGCCCTGGAGCATCTTAGAATTGGATTTGCCTTCTTCACAGATGCATCACATTATTTCAGGAATTTGATTCCACTGAAAAGAACAATTAAATTAAAATGACATTGAAATAAGCTCATTCTCACCCTGTTGCTATATTGATTCAGTAAACAAAGTACATTTCTTACAGACATCATTCCCTCATTATATATCAGATTCCATCTTTTTTGTCATAAAACCAGACTTTCCAGTTTAACAGTTTTATTTTCCCCTATAGATCTAACACGATGATTCTCCATATGTGAAATTCAAATGTGGTTTAAACAAAACACGTTTAGAAAGCATAGAATGAATTTTTATGGAGCCAATTCAGTCTGTTCCAAAACATTATGTTGGATGCATCGCCTCTGTGGAAAGTACAGTTTTCAGAAAAATACTGCAAATTACTTTAGGTTGATAAGAATATATTGAAAAACCAAAAGAGGTTTCAGTTGATCAATTTTATTATTAGAAACCATAAGAATAGAAGGTATCACCTTTGAAAGTACAGAAATAAACACTCTATATAAATTTTTAAAATCTATTAAAAATATTGAAATACTTGTTGAACTATATTAACATTTTAGAGTACATACATATCCATTAAATTCTAGCGAAATTTCACTAATGTGGAAGAGAAACAGTATTAAAATGACTCCTCTTAAAATGGACAAAAAAGACACAAATTCAAATTACATAATAAAAGGCAAACATAACTACATGCAAATTGCAGAGTAAATTCCTAGAAACCAATACTATTAAAATAGGACAAGGATTATGGTTTTATTAAAATGCCAAATAAATATATTGGGCTATATAACACTATTGGTGACAGAGGAAACAAAGAATCCCTGGACTGGAGACAAACTGAGAGAGGAAACAGCTGCTGCCTGAGTCTTTAACAAAAAGTCTACTTTTAATGGTTAGTCTCTCCTTCTGGAATATTCAGATTTCTGATTTTATTATGATATTTTGCTTAAAAACTTCTTATGAAAATGATCATTGTAATAAATTTAAGTATAGTTAATTTGAAAGAATCAGGACAGAGGGAAGAAATTCAACTCAAAGTAGGTAAATGTTTTATAATTTAATTTGTGGACAAACAATTTCTCCTTCAACACACTACAAAAAGCAGTCCTGAATGAACTAAATGCATCAGACTACTCAAAATTTATTGAAATATTTAGGAATATCACCTCACCATTTTGACTGTCATTTGTGTCATTGCATCAATGTATCCTTATATAATGAAAATACAGAAATCTTGTTAATGGTTCAATATGAGGTGTAATGATTATGAACTTCTAACAGAGCCTGAACAGATTCGATTTTCATTCTTGATTTAGGCAATAAATAAAAGACAATCAGAGCCAGAAAGATTTGCGTTATGGTTAAAATTAATAAACCAAGAGAGCTAGTCACAAGCAGAAAGAAAAGGAAACATGCTTTTTATGGGAGATAATAACACTGGAAAAAACATCAAAAAGGGAAGCAACGACTGGGGAATGTAGTAGAACATACATTTAAACTGAAATCTGTCAGCAATTTACTGTGAATAATAGGAGGGATGTAGAAAATGTAAAAAAAAAAAAGAGAAAATGGACATCGACAGGTAATGTCCAAATTTGTGTTTATATATGTTTATTCTGGGACAATTAAATGCATCGTAACTGATGCAAAATCTCTAACACCATGAAAGTTGGATTAAAATCGGCAACATAGGGATGTTAATTCTTCCTATACATAGGAAGAAGAAGAAATCCACACTGATTGTAGTGCAAAGCTTGATTATGTATTCAGTGTTTTAGAATTAGTACATTAAGTGTCATTTAATTCTACTTTTGAATTCTATTTTAAATTCTTCCAGCAACTCTCTCTGGATTGTGCTGCTTGATGGCAAATATAAATCTGGTGCTTGGTCCAAAGCCGAATGCTCAGTGGTTCCAATAGTATAGAATCAATATAATCAAGTGGCCAGGTCTCTCATCTGTAATTGCTACTCTCAACCTTGCTTATGAACTTGTTCAGGTGGGCTGATTTTACCTTATCTGTAGCTCCCCTCAATACAGAGACTAATAAAAAATAAAATAGAATTAAGTACCAAATTTTAAAGTATTGTTGCATCTTAAAAAAATATTGTGAATTATATAATTCCTGAATTGTCTAGTCCAAATGCTAACTATTATTAACTAGACCTTGAAACTAAAAAAAAATCCTTATCATAGCTTTTTCTGTCAGACTGTAGGATGATGGACGGCTTATTGCTTGGAGATACTCAAGCAAGGCTTATACATTGGAAAATACTGTACAGTATAATCCTACAGTGGAGAAGAAGGACAAGATAAAGGTATTGCTGAATGAAAATCAGATTGCAGGGAGTCAGTGATAAATTGTTCTCTATGCCATTTTCATAACCACATTTCAGAAAATTTCCAATGTTCTATAAGCAAGTGCTAAATCTGACAAAAACCCCAACAAAACAAAATGACCCCACCAAAGCAAATTATTCTTGCTAGATATGCATAAAAACTGAGACAACAACAGAGTTTACAAGTTAGTTTAAATATAATTTTCCCATCAATTTTGTTGAAAATTTCCAGACAAAAAATTTTGGTATGGCTATTAACTCAAGATTTTTTGAGAACATGTTAGTTGTGGTTTTATTCTGCACACCTTATGATTGCTCAAGAATATGTTTCAGCATAGCTCTTTAGAAAACATTTCAATTCTGCAATCCCCTATTCATTTGATCCCAATGTCAAAAGAATGTGAAGATCAATATCAACAACGACAACAACAAGCTTAATCATTTGCTTTTAACTAACTGGATGTCCTAATTCACTCGCATCCCAGAAGAATGGTGTTTGAACCCTGCTCCTGAACTAGATATGATATCCCAGCATTCACACCTCCATATAATCAACAGCATGTTCCTGTATTACTGTGAGTAGTTTGGAGTTTTTGTGGCTAACAATAAAATGAACAGAAATGAAGAAAATTAAGAAAATTACTACTGAAAATAAACTAACTTTGAAGACATTGTTTTACCAAACCTCCCTACCCCACTAGTAAAGTAAGTAAGCTTTCCATGTTTTCAATCCTAAGTGTGTCATTATTACAGTCTATTATAATTATTAAGCTTTCTGATGTGAATCAAGAGAGAAGAAAAAAGGAAAAAGAGACAACAGGAAAAGTTGTTTTTTAAAACATAAAACCATATATGTTTATTTTTTTAAAAATAAACTTCCTTATTGCATGTCTATTCAGCAAGTAAGAAAATCCATGAGAGTATTTTTACTGTCTGAACATTATAACATAAAAAAGTGTCATCTTTAAAAAAGGGAAATTTGTAGTGACCTAATATATTCTAGGATCAAAGACATCAATATTGCAAATTAAAGTGAAGTTTATTAACACAAGTGGAATACCTAGGTACATCTTTTTTACTATCTTGGCTATTTCACACATTTTCCACAGAAGTACATTAAAATGAATTGACCTCTGGGAGTCACTGAACTGCTTTTACTTACTGGTCTCTTAAAAACCCAATCAATCAAAAAAGACCTGAAGATATGTGGCTAGGCATATCAACCACTTGTAACAGGTACCTGCATAAGCAGGGAAAATTTTTACACATTTACCTTACTTAGCTTAGTTCTGCACCGTATTCTCTTTTCTAAGACAGAAGATCCTGTTTTGGTGTAGACAAGTAAAATCACCTTTCTCATCACAGCCCATTCAGCCTGCAGGCCCACTGTTGAATCTGTCAACATACACATTTTTGTCAATATAAGTGCTCTCCCACTGGGAACTATTCTGAGTTGTACACAGAAAATAGACAGTGCTCAACAATATAAACTCATAAGACACTTCAGCAAGCTACACAGGAATGGGTCAGATCAAGGATTCCTCCACCTCAGAATCTTCCTTCCAGCCGTGTCCATCAGAGAGCTCCTCTGACTGCTTGCAGAGAGTAGAGGTGCTGCTGGGGATGTCCCTGTTTTTCAGGTTATCTTCTGGGTTCCTCATTTCTCCCCTCCTGAATCTTTGACTTTCAGTTCATTCTGTGCCTCCCATTGCCACCTCCCACCAAATTTGTTGTCTCAAACCTTTTCTCTCCCCCATTCCCTCAATATCTTTTATTATCCTCATTCTCAGGGAGAGCTCCAAGTACAGAGATTTAGGTTCTTTCAACCTGCAAAAGAAAACTAATAAGCAGAAGAGGTATGTGCTAACGATTCAGAAAAAATAAAAACTGGGCAAAAGTACAAGATGTTTCCTCTTAATACTTTCCAGCCTTTCAAGAGTCATGAACTCAGTGCCCTGATAAGATTTTTCTTCCCTGAATGACTCTTTAGAACTAATGTAATCTTCTTATTTTCACAACAATCTTTGGAAAAGTTGCTAAATGTTGCATGAAGACTCACCTCCTTGCTTGTTTTGACTTGACTCCTAATAGCTTTATTAATGGGATTTGAAAGGATAAGTAACAGCAGAAAACATCCTTATGCCATTACTTTCAACTCCTCTTTAAAAGTGAAATCTTTATCTCAGCCTTCTTTCCCAGCAAGATAAGTTTGAATTTGCCCTATTTGAATAATCATAACAATTATTATCTCCTGAACTTGATTCTTCCTTTTCAATGAACAGTGTTTCAATTCTGAGTAATATGTTACATTGCCTGGTTACACCTCTGTTTCATGGTGCTAGACTGGCATAAAAGAAAAGCCAATTTAGAGTTAATCAGCAATACCCCAAATCAATCAAGAAAAAGCTAAATTTGTTCAATTCAGCATTATTTCTAGGCAAATTATCAGTAGGACTGATATGGGCTCGTGCGCTGCTTTTTTTATCTTGCACTTGTACAATGCTCATCTGTTATACTCTTTCAGGTTAATGTCTTTGAAAGAGGTTTTGTTATCTTGAATTGCAAAAGAAAGCATGTGCTACTTCTCTATTAAAATGTATTATTAGAACTTTAAAATGTGGAAACTATTCAAGTATAATAGTAATGATATTTATATTTAAATTTATTACAAAACTTCATTTTAAAATTTGTGATACCTAGATTTGGTTATTGTGGAAGCTGTGGTACTACTGTTTAAAATGTAATTCATAATACAGAATGTAGGTAATTTCCATTAAAGAAGTAAAAACTTTTTTGTTTAAGAAAGGAACAACAATAGACATTGGGTTTTTTACAACTGTTTTCTGTCTAGAAAAAATCAGACCATGAACATATTGTGGGAACAATAGTGTGAGAAAATTCATGGTACTTTAGCTGGATCATTTGAGATTCCTTGAACTGCTTAACTTCTATCCACTCTGGCCCACAATTCTGAGACTTCTCAACATGCATTATTTATTGCTAATAATTTACTTAAACAATGTATAAAACATCTCCTAACTACTTAGCTGCATAGAGACCATTTACTTGCATTAAGAGAGCAATTTTTTCTGACTCTTTACAAGTCTCTGACCTATGTATGGTGCCAATAGGCACATCAGAAACTGTGAATCTCTGGGTGGGACTGTGTCTCTGGGATGGCCAGATTCTCCTCCTAGGATGTCAATTTACACACTGAAATGTGTCCGTTGGTTTAGGTACAGTAAGACCTGCATGAGATGGATCTCCAGGGCAGTCAGAGGGGTTGCAGCAACTGCTCAAGTACATAATTATGGAGGTGGCTAGGGGTTCAACAATTCCGTCTGATTTTGTTCCACTGAACAAATTACTTCATTTATGCACATGAATAACTGAGACATTCCTAACTGAAAGAGTTAATGACTTCAGTGCACTATAGGTGAAGACAAGCACAGCACTGACACAGTTATGCCATAGATAGAACTAAAGAACAAATTTTAATTTCATCCTTAAAACTAATTTCCAACTTAAGTTCCTGTTGCCACAGGACTAAACCACAGTGCATGACTGAATCACTCTGGGCATGTGTGCTTACTGTTTATGACACTTGATATCCTGGCTTGATTACAGTCATGATTTGCATAGATCATTATGACCTTCACACACTGCACCAGTGCAGATGTACCTGTTGAAGTAGCAGGTCTTTTGAGTCCTACAACTAATGAGCTGTGTAAATAAGAAGTTGGAGGAATAGAAAAGGTCATAATATTCAGAATACTTTCTCCACAATTAATAGATCCTCATAATCCAACTGAGTTTAAGCTTGCTCTAATACCATAAGAAGAGCATTAGATTTATTTGTACCTTTAGTTTGCATCAAACAGCTTCAAGAAGAGTAATTAAAATTGGGCAATTTAACATCACTAGCAGTTTCACCACCCTCTCCATAACCCAACAAAAGGTCTTCAACTGCATATTGAACCAAGCAGTCCACCAGAGAACCTGGCTGAAATTGTTGTTTAAGAAATAAGATTTATGCATACTTAGTCCACTCTCTTGAAAACTGTTTTATATCAGCCACTAAACTTTCTTATACTAAATGGTCTATTAATTCACATAAAATGGAGTCAGAAGTGGAAATTAGGATGTGCTTGGTATGTATTAAATACTTTCTGTAGTCACACCCACATATCTTCACACACGCACACATTATTGTCTACTCTGACTGATATTCTTATCCATGTTAAATTCTGCCAACAGCCAACAAAAACTCTTCCAATTTTTAGTGTGGAGCTCCTGGAGCTTAAGAATAGCACAGAATAATAACATAGATGAAAGCAATTCTGAGCAAGGACTTTATTTTTAACTCCCTCTACCAATACACTTGTATCTAGGGGACTCTTTCTCATTTTAAATTTAATCAGGCAGAAGATCATGTCAGAACACAAGTGAATATTTCACACTCTAATGCTTTTTAATAAATGTATGTCAACTACAATAAAATTCTCAGGTTATTTTTTGTGACCTGAGCAGTCCGTTAGGTATCAGTATCTTACATCATCAGTTTTCATGTTGCTTTAAAAATAGGTATAGAAAATTATCTAGAAAGTAATTTATTCCAAAAATAGTATGGTCAATGTATAACTTTTCTTCTGTAATGTTATACATGATGGTGATTCCTGTCTCTGTCTCTCCCATGGCCTTTTGATTCTGCAGTCTTTTCACAGAGTTTGGATTCCAATCAATAAGCTGGTAATTTGCCAGTGCATTCTCTCCACTTTAAAAAAGGAAAAAAAAAAAAAACAAAAAAGAAAATCTCTCAGATATTTGCATTTTTGCAATCATAAAATTACTCTGATCATGGTTAGATACTAGCACAGTCACAATTAAATGAGGTACATTTGCAACTGATATGACTGAAGGATGGGAGGAAAAGATCAAATTATCCTCATGCTTTCAATAGGCAAGCTTTGTTTTAAGTGCTTGTTCCTGCTTTAAGGTTTATGCATTTTCTACTGCATGAAGGACCAGGTGAGAGAATCATAAATTCATAGAATGGTTTGGGCTTGAAGGCACCTTAAAGATCACCTAGTTTTACTCTCAGTGCCATGGACAGAGACACATCAAAAGCCTCATTCAGACTGGCCTTGAACGCTTCCAGGAATAGAACATCCAAAGTTTCTCTGGGCAATCCGTTTCAATGCCTCTCCATGCTCACAGTAAAGAATTTCTTCCTAATATTTAATCTAAAATTACTTCTTTTCAGTTTCAAGACATTTCCACTTGTCCCATCACTATGTGACCTTGTAAACAGTTCTTTCTTTAGGTCTCCTTTAGGTATTGAAAATTCTTATTAGGTCTCTTCAGAGCTTTCTCTTCTCCAGGCTGATCAACCCCAACACTTAGCCTTTCTTCACACAGTAGAAGTGCTCCAGCACTCTGATCTTTGAGTAAATTCATTTTACAGCCATTTCAAGACAGCTACAGGACAGGTATGGGGTTCAGAATTTGAGAATAAGGAAGGTGAATTAACAGGGAGGTAACTTTCTAATCCAGCATTATTCCAGCTGCAGGATAGGATTTGGATATTTGAAGGAAAGTAGTTCAGGCAGGGATTTTGACTTGCAGTTGTCTACACCGGCTTTCAGCTTCACTTCAGTTCCCAGTAATTCCTTTTTGCGGTTTTTCACAGCTGGAAATTGTCTTTACAATTCTGAATAGCTTAACAGAATCAGCAGCTTCTGTCACTTACCAGAATACATGTTGGTATGATGAGCTCCAAGGAACACAGCATAGACATCTATGGACTTTCTGCAATGAATTGTCTTTCACTGAAAGTGTGTTTATTAATTTATTCCTGTCCTGTGTTTCCTGAGTTTTTATTAGCCTTTATCCTTAAAAGTACTGCTTTTTAGTTTTCTGGAAAACCTTTGATGAGGTACATAAATGAAAGCACCCTGCAAATTCAAAGGAATGGTAGTCAGACCTCCTTTATCTAAATGCCTGTTAATATTTTCAAAGAACCCCAGTAATTTTGCGACTTCTTATATGCATCCATATATTCCTTAATTCCAGTTTTTATCCATCTGCAGTTCCACTGGAGTCCTTTTTCAAGAATTGGCATTGTTTGAGCCACTTTCCTGTCCTTTAACAAGGACTCAGTTTTTTACACACCACATTTTGTGGTTTGGCTATTTCACACTTGAATTCCTTTAGAGCTCTGGGGCAGAGGCCACCTGCTCCTGGTGATTTCTTATTGCTCACATCATCTCCTTGATCCACTCACCTTTTCTGCCAATACTTTCTGCCAATACTTTTAAACAAAACCTGACACACATTCTGGAAAGAAGGGTCCCTGTTTGTACTCTTCAAACTCCTCCATAGTTAACACAGATAAAATCTGTGTTATAACCATTGTTTACTAAGGGCATTCTTTCTATATTTTAGTTATTCTGTTACCTTTTAAGATTCTCTGGAAATCTTCCACTCTCTGTTGTGTACAAAAAAATTATGTTCTTTTTAAATGCCTTCTTAATTTCTTAGCTTCTTCTACATTGCTGTTTACATATTTCTCTTTATTAATTCTCAAGTCTTTACTTATATGTGTCATGCTTTTGCTCTGTGGCTCCAATCTAATTCCTATACTGCCACTGAATATTTTTTAGTCTGCTCCTGCTAGCTTTCTGTTTTTCTTGTAGATCCTCTTTGAAAAACTGTGTACAGCTATGCTGTATTTCTCTTTATGTTAACTTAATGAGGTCATGATGTGTATGCACAACTTCAGCCTTATCATCATGCTTCGGCCTCACGCTCCTCCAATTTGTAGCGAGGTAAATTAAATCCTCAACTGATATTGTGCTTCCTGTTTTCATTTGCCTCTTTGACTTTCTCAGCATGTTAATGGCGCTGCCACCAGGCTAGAAAGATATGCCACACATTCCTTTTCTCAGTGTGTAACTTTTTTGGGTGTATCTGAGGTAGCAAAGGGTAGAACTGAAAAATCAAAAAACAGAATCGTCTGTTTAGATCAGCTGCAACTTTTTGTAAATACTTCATGTTGTTTCTTAAATACATTTACATTTTCACATGTGGACTCATTACTAAGCAGAACCTAAGCCAGATTCTTGTGTATTCTCTCCCCATACAATAAATGTAAGTTTTCCCTTCCTCTCTCCTAATCCATCCTTATACCCCACACCAGCACCCACCCCTTTTCCTGTACCACACCCTTCTTCACATATGGTTCCTCTTTCTCATTTTCTTCCCAGCTTTATTGAAGTTGTTGTGAAACTATAAATTCAACATAAAGGAGTACTTAGATGATGCTGCAGTTGTAATTTGTTGTTCAAACCAATGTGCATGGATGTAAACGTTTAAATATTTGCAAACCTCTTGGGCTGAAATAAATCAGAACACTTCATAATTGTGCAGCCATGAGTTAATATTTATCACTGCAATATTATATTGCAATATTATAGTGATAGGTCACATTGCAATTTTCTTCAATTTTTAATGTTCTTCTTCAGAGACTTTTGTATAATCTCTGAATTCATGTAATAGCTGTGAATATATGACCCTCAGTAACTGCAAGATGTGATATGCAAAATAAAACTATTTATTGCACATCCCTCTCCCATTTTTCCAAAACAAATACATGGTCCAAAATAAAGCAATCTGAATGTTTTCCTCTCCTCTTTTATTTATATTTGCTTCATACTCATCAGAGATCTCAAACACTGTTTCCAAATGTGTCCTTCTAAGTTGAGTATTGTACACAAAATATACCTTCAGTCTATAATGCCCAGGTAAATATTACCCATCAACAAGAATGATACTTTATGCTCCAGAAGTAAACAAACTCCTACTGTGAATGACAGCTGCTGCCCAGGAAGACTCTCATTTACAAACCTCAGTTACAGTCATTTAATTTTAGGAATGGAATGAAACTCCTGGATTTCTTAATCCACTCTCAACTTTTGCAAGACACAACGGTGTAGAAGTTTAGCTCACATAAAGCCTCAACCACCAAGATGAAGGAAAAATCAGAGATGCTGCCATGAGGAGCTGGATTATAGACATTGGATAGTGTGCTCCTGAAAGGTTATAAGAAACTAGTCTCTGTCAGCAGAAGCAACCATTCCAACTGGTGGTTGGAATGTGTTTTGATGGTGAAATACCAAATTTGAGTAGATTCTCTGGATGACCTTGAAAAGAAACCAAAAACAGTTTGTAAAATCAGCATGCTTCAGCAGTGAATGCTGTTATCTGAGGTGCACAGCCAGCAGTGCCAGGCATTTCTGAAAACCTTTGTGTATCATGCATATCAAAAAACAGACATCCTAAGTATAATTTTCTCTTCACGTGAAAGTGAATAGCAAATTGTTTCTTGGTTTTCTTTTGTTTGTTTGTTTTTAATTACATAATTTTTTTCTTATGCAGATTTCTAAATTTGACTATTATTTTGTAGGTGGTAAATTAACACCTACTCTTATATTTTACCTTATATCATTGGACTTAAAGATAATTTTCTGGTTAATGCTCAGCCATTTGTCATAAAAGGATATGTTAAGTAAACATAGGGTATTTGAACAGCTTTAGAAATGCTCTAATCCCAGCATGGATTTTCATGAATGTGAAGAAAAACTATGGTCTAGTATGATTTGATATCGTAGAAATCAGATGTCTCTTCTGGTGACCATCAACCTTCCACGTAGGAATGCAGCATGAGGAGTGGATGGGACCCCAACAGTTTTAGAAAGAGACATTAAAAAATGACATTCATCTAAGGTCCTAGGCCATCATCTAACCATCTAATTTATACCACATTTCTAGCACTTCGAATCATGAGATAAAAATGCAAAAATCAAGAAAGGAATCAAGAGAGAGAAATAACCCATATCTAATCTCAAAAGATAATTCAATGCCTGTGGTTGGAATATTTATTAATTTTTAAATTAGTTTTATGACTTGTGTGCTTTTTTCCATAAATCCTCAATCAGCTTTGCTAGTTTTAATACTTTAGGTTCTGGGAGTTTGGGTTTTCTCACAATAACTTTGAAATCCTTAGAGATAGCATTTCACCTTTTTTTCAGAACCTAGTGTCAGTCTTTCTTCTGACAAACAGCCAGTGATTAGCATGATGTGGATATGCCTCCACCATGGCCGCTTTAACTGTCTCTTCTAATATGACAAGCTACCTGTTCTTATATTTTTCCTCCTTTCAGTTTAAGGGTTAAGTTCATGCTGAGCTTCCATTAATTCATACAATTCTTTTTCCTGCAAGCAATATTTTTATTAAAAATGGCTCCTCCAACTAAATATCTTTTCCTCATGAACACATTTTAATAGTTAGCTTTCAGAATTCCCTTGGCCTTTATTATTGTTTCCAAGAATCCCAAAGTCCCTTTTCAGTATGTCAACCTCATGACTGCTATTAAATTTCTAATACATTTCCCCAAGATCTGACCTTAAGATAATGCATTTGCAACTTCTAGCTTTTGATAGCAAAAGGCAGGAGGTAAGCAGGATTAGAAAGGGCTGTAGCAGAACTGGCCTATACCCCTAATTTTCTACAACCTTTTCAATTGTGGTGGGCACTACTAAAGAGTGAAAAACATAGAGAGAAACAGCTGTCAGTCCAGTAGTTTAGCAGACAACATTTCCTTGTCTGACTTAGGGATCACTTCTTATATAATGTGACTGAATATTTAAACAGATTTATAAGAGTGGTGCAGCCAGCCCCAAATATTAAAGCCAAAGTTGTATTTACTTGCTATGATTTTGTACCTTAATAGGCAACTGGTGTTTAAACACCACTCTCAGGCTATATGTCATTTCCAAAAAGTATTTATCACCTAGAAAAACAGTGCAGTTTTCGCTTATATCTAATATAAGATACCTAATGTGAACAAATTTTAAAAAGAGAATCTGCATTTCTGTGGAAACTGTGAATAAATCTTTAATAACTGCTGGGAAGGAGAAAGACAACTTCTTAGGTTATCTTTCCATCCCAGTTCAATGCCTCTTGAGGTGGAGGCTTCATTCTGGCCAGCAGAATAAACTTCAGCTTAGTAGCCCAGGGCAGCACTTACAAACTGAAGAAAGGGGGCTGTGATGAGTCCAGCAGCTCTCCTGATCTACCAATTCACTTTCACTCTGAGGAGATGCTTCCCTGTTCTCCCTGCAGTGCACAGTCTTGGGTTAAGGGGAGTCCATCTGGTCCCCCCAGAATTGTGTGGAGAATACTATAAGAGGAAAAAATAGTTGGGAGAGGCAGAAGGTATCAAGCCAGGATTGTGGAGCAGATGTGGAATGAAACACAGGAGGCGGGTATGAGGCAACAGAAGCAATTCTTAATCAGAGAATAGATTGTTGTGGGAGTGAGCTGTTGTAGAACTGATGTTCCAACTCCTCAGGCAACATGGAAATAATAATGATTATGAAACACATTATATCTGGGTGAGAATGGAGAGTACCGAAAGAAAAATGAGGAAAACTGAAACCCAGAACATTATCTGCCAAAGAATTTGCAATATTCCAATCTAGTAATCAAGAGATTGATAAATTTTTCATCTGTTAAGAAGGGTCTTTTTTGGTCATATATGCTGCATTATTGAATGTTACAAATATATGATTAATGAAAATAATTTATGAAGTTCTAATGGAAAGAATAAGGATTTGTGAATGAAACAAAGCAATACTAAAATAAATATGAAAAGAGTAAAAGACTGTAAATATGCAACCTTATCCATTTACAGCACAACTGATTTTCAGAAAGAAGTGCTAACATGAACACAGCAAATGCAAAGTACAAAGTCAACATGCATTTCAGGTATGAAATAATCATTCCCTTTTCTTCTCCCCTATAAACCTATGATCAGTTAACCTTGGCTGTCTGCCAGATGCTCACCAAGCTGTTGCCTCACCTCCTTCCTCAGCAGAAAACTGAGAGCAAATAAATGAAGAAGTTCATATTTTAAGATAAGGACAGGGAAAACATTCAACAATTACTCTCATGGGCAAAACATGTTGGACTTGGGGAAGATTAATTTATTTCTAATTAAAAAGAGAGTCCTTTCCATGTGGTAGAGTCCTCCAAGAATGGCTTGCAGCAGCACTGGTCCCCCACAGGCCACAGATTGTGCCAGAAAAGCTGTTTGTGGGCTCTGCTCCACTGACTGCAGCTCCTGCCAGAAGTTTGCTCCAGCATGGGATCTCCATGGGCTGCAGCTTCCTTCAGGGCATACCCACCTGCTCCAGCATGGTCTCTCCACTGGCTGCAGGGTGGTATTTTCTTCACTGTGGTGGTATTTGCTTCTCTGGGAACTTCTGGGAAACGCCTTCTCCTCCACAAGTTCAGGAGTTGTAGGGAAATCTCTGCTCAGGTGCCTGGTGCATTTCTTCTCCCTCTTCCTTCTCTCACCTAGATGTTTGCAGGACTGCTTCATTTTCCCTATTCCTCTCTCTGTCACAGCAGCTTTGCAGTATTTTTTACCCTTTCCTAAATATGTTATCACAGAGGCTACACTGGAGTTGCTGATGAGCTCAGATTTTGGCCAGTGGTGGGTCTGGTTTGGAACCAGCTGATGTTGGCTGTTTCTGATAAGAGGTCAGCTCTTAGTCTCTTCTGATAAAAGCTGCACACCCCTATCCCACACTGAAGCCTTTCAATATAAATCCAACACAAATTCTAGTTCTAGATGATTTATTTTAATCTGAGTGACATTCAGCTACTTCAGACACGAGCCACATTTGCTTTTCTTTCTCAGACACCCAGAAAACTTGTACTTACTTAGACTGTAGAATAATAAAATTCTATAGAAGCCTGTGCATGCAAAAAAATAGAAAGTACAAGAGGCTAAATGGAGGTTCCTTTAAAAAACCTCAACCAAGCAAACAAAAAGTTGAAAACCACAAACCCTGTGTTTTCCAGTTTTCATTCATTGTGCATTTTAGGTAATACATTTTTTATCTATAACAGATGGAATATTTATAAAGAAGGTAAGAAAGTTTGCATTTATTAGAATTTCTCTGTCTCTTGTTCTCAAGCTTCATAGGAAAAAAAAATTAATGTCATAAAAATCATGTAATCGTAGAATGGTTAGAGGTGGAAAGGACCTTTAAGGATTATCTAGTCCAACTGCCCTGTCATGGCTGGGATCATCTTCTCCAAGATCAGGTTGCTCAAAGCCCTGTCCAATCTGACCTTGCACACTTCCAGAGGTGTTATCTACAACTTGTTCCACTGTTTCATCACTGTCATTTAAAAAAAATTCTTCCAGAAAACTAATCTAAATCTACCCTTTTTCAGTTATAAACCACTGCCTTTATCCTGTCACTACCTGCTGTGGTGAAGTCTCTCTACACCTTTCTTATAGGCCCGCTCTTTGAAAATATCTTGAAAGGCAACAATAAGGTCTCCTGGTAGCCTTCTCCAGACTGAAGAATCCAGAACTCTCTCAGCCTGTCTTCAGAGGAGAGTTGCTCCAGCACTCTTGATCATTTTTGTGGCCATTTCATAATGAGAGAAACAAATATAACAAAGTATGTTTAGCTTGTGGATTAAAAAAGATAATCATAGTAAATCTTAAACACATTAAAAGTTTAGATTGTGTTTAGGGTTCATCTTGCATGTGCATGCATGTTGTTTTTTTAGATTGTTTTCCTCTGACCCTTAGATTTTCAAATTTCTTTCTAACAGATTTTTAAAAAAACTAATGTAATTTTATAATTCCAAGTTTAGGGAATGTTAGAATATAAGTACCTGGACATCTTTACAACCTAGATTTTTATCTTTTTTACTTTTGCTTAATTATGAAATTATTATTCCTCTCTCTCTCCTAAATTATTGTAGTTAGCCTTCTAAACTCACACTTTAATTTGTTTAGAAGAATTTTTAATTTTATAGTCCATAAAAGGAAAAAAAAAAGAAAAAAAAAGAAAAAAAAAGCAAGAAGCTAGTGAAAATTGTCACCTATCAAAAGCAGAGAGCTCTTCCACAGGACCATTTCTTGATCATATTTGCTTTATCTCTTAGACTGCTTTTTATCTATTTGTTAGTGGGAAAGCTTAAGCCAAATAAGAAGGCTGGCACAGTTTTGTTTTGCTATCCTTTTTGTTTCAAAGTGATATTCACTAATGAGAAATTCTAGTATTGTAACAGGAGTGTGGACCTGAAAGAGATAACAGAGAAATTCAACTCTTTCTAAACTTCATTTTTCAGTCATGGCATGGATTTCAAAAATTCAGTGTTCCTAAATGTCCCTCACACCTAAATCATATATCCTTAGTGCAAGGCATGAGGACCTAAGCATAGAAGTCATCTGAGTGCTCATAGCTTTCATGAATTAACTTGATTGCTCAATGAAATGGTTTTTTTAATGCACTTTTCACTCAAAACATACTATTTGACTAATTATTTTGACTTTAAAAGATATTTTTCTTAAATAAAGGCTTTATATTACCAAATTTCTATTATCTATGTAAAATCATTCCGGAACAAAAATTTCAGTCAATATGAATTTTATTTGATTACTTTTTTCTTTTTTTTTTTTTTAGTGAAAATATCCTAGTCAAATTAGGACATTAAATTAGCTTCACATTTCTGCCTTACCCTCATAAAGCTGGCTGACTCTTTTCTTAGTCACAGGAAAACAGTCTAATTTCTAACATGAATCCGAAATGTATGCTTGCATTAGGATCGAAAGCTGCTTAATACTTGATGTTGGAGTAACCACACAAAGATTTAAAACAAGCATATGCATTCTACAGATAAAAACCATACAGTTCCTTCCTGAAAGAGATAATAATTAAGACAAAAATCCATTCTTTTTCTTGACACTTTTACAGCAGAGACGAAAGTACTGAACAGATTTTAAAATAAAAGAGATGGCTAGAACTGTTTACTATCTGGATATTGGTGAAACTTGCATTATTGGTCTATTTTTTTGATAGAATTACTGGAATTACTTTGACAAATGCGAGAAACAAAAAGTTGAAAGGGGCCCTGAAGTCCAAGTACTGATAGAAGATCCTGCTATTGTAATCAGATTTATTTATGATTCATCATAATTGTCATTTTGCATGAGATATGTTTGGTGTGTGTCTTCAGGATATACTATAACTCTAGAGTACGTTAAAGAAGTCCTAGGGAAAAAATGGTAAAATATCTGAAAGTAGAAATAAATAATATTTTCATTTATTTTACCTCTGTCATTTTAGCCAAGATTAGGGTTATTTCGCTACTTCTTTGTAAGGGGAATGTTCATTCACAGCCATCAGGTATTTGACTTATAGGAAAGATAGGTGTTTTAAACAGAACAAAAAATCTAGAATGAAAAAATGCAAAATAAACACCAAAAAAATCAATGCAAAAAGTTTTGGATATGAGGATAAACTTGACAAATTAAACAACCCCCTCCACGCTCCATTCCTCAGTGAAATATAAAAATATGCTGAAACGGTACTCCTTGTTCTTCAGGAGAAAATTTCAGTACTTTAGTAAAAAAGTTAATATCACCTGAGGCACCCATTTATGGTATACATGTGTCTGAGGAAATCCCAAGTGTGCCATATAATAGTATGTTCCATGAAGACAGCCATTTGCATTAAACATTTTCCTCATTTGAAAGAGATAAAGCACCATTATAAGAGGAACAGATACATTTCAAGTGTTTCTCTCCTGTGGATTCAGCTAGCTCTGACACAGAAAGAAAAAACTTTTAAATCTTCAGCATAATATCTTCCCCTCCCAAAAGCAAGTAGCTGGTATGTTAATAATGCTTAGAAATTTTAATGATGCTATATTATAGGGCAGCAGGTCTGTAGTTAAATTTAATAGGGACTAGGAGCACTGCAATGTTTACATAATAAAATGGTCCATGCCAAGAGAGAGCAGTACTTTCCCTTAATCAGAGTACAAAGAGCAAAACTGTCTTGTCACAAGTATTACTGAGTCAGCCTCAATTTTAACCATAGCTATGCATTGGTTCGTTTATCCTATTTGAGAAGATTTCTGTTAAACTGCAAAATATTCATTATTGTTTGCTTATTAATTATGCTAATAAATTACAGAAATTTGATCCTCACTAAGGGCTCCAGCTAATCGCCACCACATCACACATGGAAAATTTCCTAGATGCTCCTTTCCCAGTGCAGGATCAATTCCTTGAAAGGATATTAAACAGAATGAAGATAAACAGCACAGGTTTAATGCCTTCTCTGCTCTCTTGTACACACTTGCACCAGTACAGGTGCATGATCATCATCAGATATTTATCTGTGGAAAGATGTCAGACTTGCTACAGTCAGAGCCTTAAATTGTCAGACTTGCTACAGTCAGAGCCTTAAATCTGAGGTTTAAGTCAGAGAATAATTGATGAGGCTGGTTGAGAAAAACACAGACTGGGTCCCTCACTTATCCTGCACCTGGCTCAAGCAGGACCTAATGACTGACTAATGTTTGCAATGAAGCAGAAGACTCATGGCCTGATGTTGTTTCAGTAAGAGACAAAAGCCATTAGTCTCAGTCCCCCTCTACCGTGCATACCAAGCCTTGCTGTAAATCTGGTCCATTAAGGAGATAAAGACAAGCTCAAAGACCCTCTGGGGTCAGACAGTCTTTACTGCCACCAAAACAGGTGGAGGTGGAAATAAGCCTTTATTTTATCTTTTGAATCAGCTGTAAAGTCTGACCCAAAGTAAGCAAGACCCTCCTGATCCCCATTTCTTTATTAACTTTCTTACCCATAAAAATGGAAATGAAGAGAACAGGCCTTACAGGAAGGACCACAGTTACCAAAGCCCCACCTATAAGATACATAATTGTTCCACTGCTTTGGAAAGGGCCAAAAGTTATAGCACAAAAGAAAATGAGTTCTAGGAAAAAAAAAAAAAAGGAAACACCTCTGTTTTCTTGGGATCAGTAGACAGACTGTGCATACATATGTATATAGTACTAACACATCTCTGTTACTATACCTTCTCTAGCGGCACATATTAACAGTCACTAATTAGTGAATTTATCACTGGCAATTCTGAACCTATTGCCTTGTTTCAGTAAAGGGTATTATTAGTGAATTTGGATTGTGAAAGTTCTTACAGAACTCAGCCAGACTCATAGTACTAAATTGGCAAACTGTGCTATTCGTGAATCTGTGCTCGTGAACATTATTATTGAACATGGATGACCAGACTTACAACGTTGAATTAGTTCTAATCAGAAATTAATCCAGACACACCCAGCCCCTTTAATCCCTGAGGGCCATCTGGAAAGCCAGGGGGTTTATTTTCTTCCAAATTTCTGTACCCTTTTTGCACCATTTCCCCCTGCTCACATCAATAGCCTGAGTAAAGAGACATTACCCTGTCTTTGGAAGCTACACTTGACTTACTACCAGCCTATGCTCAGATAATTAGTATTTTAAACAGATACTTCTGGTTCCGAAGTGTAAGGATCTGTTGCAGAAATAATTGGAATCTGACATGGAGTCAGATCAAAAAAGCAGTTTATTCCTGTAGCTGAGGGAGAGAGCCCAGGACAGCAGATCCAGGCTCTGCCAGGGCCAGCTCTGCCTGCATGGAGCAGTGACAGAGCCTGCATATCTTTAGGTTACACAAAACATTCTTCTTCAAAACTGGGTCAAATACACAGGATATGGTAAATGATAAGTGACATCAAAGTTTTTCAGATACTGAGGCTCCATACAGGGTATTCTTTAACAAATAATTCACTCCTTTGATAGATTGTGCTGACTGATAGACCATTGGCTGCAAATGTTTTTTGGCTAGTGAGGCCTGCAAAGGTCTAACTAAAAAGCTAGCTAATTGATAACTGATTGATACCTGCTTTGCATTCACAGGACATGTGCTGGAAATTACAAGGAGAAGTACAACCCAAAAATGTTTTTTCAGTTAAAGGAACCAGGCTAATTTGCATCCACATCTGGGTTTTGTTATAGTCTCATTTCTTTGAGTAATGCTAGACAAGAAAATAATCAGTGATGGTTCTATGATTTCATTCTATTGTATAATTAATTGTCATATTAGGGCATCAACATTCTTAGATACTTGACTGGTTACAATTTTATGTCAAAATCCCAAATGAATTCATGACTAGCACTCATCCACAAAAACTACTGTTCTTTCTATATGCAAGTGCATGATTCACACTGAAATACTGTCAAGACTCAGGAGAAACAGAAATTTAAAAGAAAGAAGACCATAGAATATGGAGTTCATCATAGAATATGTAAGGCTGTTCTTCAGTCTTCCTTCCTACTTTCTAGCCTTAGAAAAGCAACAGACAGAGAAGATGGAAAAGAATGACTGAAAGTCTTTGCCTGCAGTCCAGGAGCAGATAACGTTTTTCCAAGCTCTGAAGTATAAGGAATTAGTGGAAATAAACAAGGCAGTCCGCCTTCCCTATCAAGAAAGAATAAAACCTGTGTTTGAAAATAAATGCACTTTCTATATTACAAAATTATTTGGAAATTTCTAATTTTTGTAGCAGTTCATCTCTTTGTGGTCAAGGAGCAAAAGGCAGGAGACAAAAATGGAAGCCAGTGGTTAATTTAAGGATTACATTTATATATAGATATCGATATATAAATAGATAGATATGTATATGTATATAAAGGCCTCTCCATTACAGAATCTAAAATGTACAGTGATTTCAAAGTAAACTGTTTTCGCAAAAATATAAAAGTATAAAAAATGTTCCTGCTTACCAAAGAATAATTTTGATTCTAGCAAAGAAGAGAAAAATTCCTTCTTTTTGCCACTGATTTTTAAAACAAGAATGCAGACTTGTCCAAATTAATTTACATATGTCATTACATTTTTGCATCCTCTTCTTTTGTTTCTTCAAAGGAGAAAGCACATATAGAGTTTGCCTGAGTTGCTTTTTAAAAAAGGAAGGTTTCTTTCCCTAAGGTTTTCATTTTGAAAGCAAAGAAAAAATACAAAGCATTTTATTCAGTTAATATTTCAAGATACTATGCTAAAAATATTTATACAGCATTAAATATATTTAAACAATTTTTTTCAAATATAATTAAACTATATATTTGGAAACAAAGAAAATCCCTGAAATATTTGAAGTTTACTAGGTTGCCTGTAATCTAAATATGGAAGAAAAACATATGATGGAGCACAGTTCAGGGCTGTTTAAGTGTTATCCAAAGAATATGAGCACATAACACAACACTTTTTTTTTTTTTTTCATTAAAACCAACAAAGAAACTGGCTTTCCTTTAAAGAAGGGTACCTGCAACAAGTGCTGTGACATCCCTGGCCAGCTTTCAATTCGGGGTCAAGTTTCAATTCAGGTGTGAAAAGCATTTCTGAAGTAAATCTTGTTGTCCCTGTTTGCTCTGCTTTGGTTTCAAATGAGCAAACTCTCACTTTTTGCAATATTTATCTTGCAACAAAAATAGGAACAAGGTCCAGGAGCACACCAACTCTTTTGCTGTAAGCACCTATTCTTTTGCACCACATGATTTCTTAAACTAAATATAATTTGAGAGTCCCATGATTCCGAAAATCATAAAAAGTCATGAACAGTCCTTGCCATGACATTGTTTCCCAGTCACAGGATTGTGGCTCATCTGCACTGTGCAGCAGAACTCTTCTTATCGCTTGTCTTTTTTCTCACCACTGCAGGTTTTGTTCAACAGTTTTCATGGAGATTTTTTGCGTTTTGAGGATGGAAAGGAAAATTCAGTTATATACTTAATGAATGATAAGGAATGGATAGAATATTTATAATATTTTCCCCCTAACTTCCCTAAAGATATTACATACAGTAAAATAATCATAAAGTTTTAAGAGGGAGATTTAGATAAATATTTCTCAAACAGAACATGTTTGGGTTTTTTCATGTGCTTGGCAAGCATGTGCTTGGAACAATTTGACATAAGAATTTTGTAGCCCAATGCAAAAGTGCAGAAAGATGCTAGCTGAGCTTATTCACGTTAATACATTGTGCCTGAGAAGCTCACAGTTACATCTTAGTACGAGACATTGATGGCACCAAAATTAAGCAGAATGAGATTTTCTGTCCACTTTTCATCCAGTTGAAAACTGTGACTAAATAGACTTCAAAAGAAATGCTTGCTGTATGCCATGTGAGAACAACTGAGCTGTGGCTGTCTCTAACAGCTGAATCAAAGTTCTTCCATAGGCAGATGTGTTATCAGGAAATTCTCCCTTTTCAGAACATGGATCTGGGTTGTAAATCACACCTCAATCTTTGTTCTTAGAAAGAAATGGAATTAAAAAGAAGATTTCTGTGACAGTATTGTTAAAGGAAAGCCCCCTGCACAGCAATCTCCTCCTCATTTACTAACTACTCACAACTTGCCCCATTCTTGGCCTGCTTGCCACTAGGTCTAGGAAGAAGAATTAAGTGCTATTGTACACCAGAAATTAGCCCTTCCATATGCTCCTCTCCACACAAGTAAGGGAATGCCACTCAAAGGCATAAATGCCAGCTGAAGAATTAGGGCTGCATGTACACAAAAGTGTGCCTGGGAAGCCCTTTGGGAAACGTACCTTCTACAGGGGTAGGCGCTTATATAGGCAGGAAATTGGTTAAGCATGTTAAAAACACAACTTGAAATATACTGCAAAACAAAAGCTGTCTCTGTGAACTGACTGGAAAAAACAGCGGAGCAGTGCAGACCTGTAATCATCGCAGATCGCGCCACACACCGCTGATCACTGCCATGGCAACAGATGGTGTTCCATGACGTCACTGAAATCGGGGTGGGGGGATAAGAAGCAAGGGCAGACAGACACCAAACAATTTCTGGAAGGAAAAAATTTGAGTATATGGATTGAGCTGCCCACAATGTGACACCAACCAAAGGGCGAAGGAAGCAGGAAAAAAGAGCGCAAGGTGCACACACAGAAATTCCCAGTGAACAAACAGGCTTCATTGTAACCTTACAATTTTACCACGGAAATTGCATTTGTGTTGAACATCTTCAGTCTTCTCTGATATTTTTCAGTAATGTGGTATGGGACAATCTGTAAAACAAGCTCTCCAGGAAAGTCAAGAAAAGAGCAAATCCTTTTATATTTGTTTTACATAGGGATGAGAAAAAAAAAGAGGTATGAGTAACACTCTTACAGGGGGCTACATATCTTTTGTGAATAAAGAATAAGAAAAGAAATGTTGTGGGGACTTGGAACCAAAACACTGCTAATGAGACTGTGAGAGTCAGCTGGCATGACAGCTTGCTGCAATCCAAAGAACAATGTTCTTACGGGACTCAGCATCATTGAAGTCTAAGTATCTTCATTGACTCTGATGGTTTTGTATCTTCCTAAAAAAATTGACTACTTTGACCTTCAAGGTATGCAAAAAAACCCCAATTTATGAACTGATCCAAACCTCAGATTTCCCATGTCACTGGTATTTTTCTGCTGTTCTGTAGGGCTGGATGAAGTGAGCAATTCTATATAATAATTTAAACAGATCCTTATTTTCAAGTTTGTTTACCAAACCAGATATTTTGTTGCAGATTACTTTCTGATAGCTTTTTTCATTTACTGATAGAGTTTTACACTGCTGTTTGATATTATATTTTTGCATGATCTTGCACAAATTGTCAATTCAGTTTGAGTTGAAAGGAAAAGAATAAGTCCATGAAACAAAAAAAGACGATGAGTAAGAAAACATTACCTTCAGTAGCAAGAATTCTCTTGGTTGAAGTACTATTAGTTCATAAAGGTGAATACTGCCCCATAGAAATTCACTTGAATTTAGCCATATATTATTTTCCATGTCATGATCACTTCTACATCTTTCATAATGCATAATACAAAATATAGGAGTGCAATTAAGCCATGGCAAAAAAATAATCAAAGAAAAAGAAATATAAAATAAAACAGGTGAACAAGAGGTTTAAACAAAGTGCTTGGATAGTTATATGAATAACAAAATTTATTCATTACTTGTGGGTATACAAAAATTTCAGAATATGTCAGTTATGGCACTTGGTGAAGAAACTTTTTCAACAGTTACTCATGTTCATAAGCTTTTTTTTTTAAGACCTATTTAGATATATATGATTTAAATTTACTCTCTTTTTTAATCACTGGTAAAAAAATAGTACTAATCATGCAGAAAAATCAGAGAATATATTATTTCCAAGGTGTAAAAATGCAGAACTAATGGTCAACATTTTAAATTAGGCTTCTGTAGGAAAGCAGGATTAGCATTATCAAGGGAGTGGGTTTGTATCAAGTTGACAGTATAAGAATGTAGTGGCATGCTAATACAATGACATTTTTCTTTACATAGAAAACTGAATTTCAAAATTTCAGAAAAAATTAAACTGTGGCATTAAAGATGGCGTAACTTGGTCTCTTCTTACAAAAAAAAAGAGAAGTTCCAGTTCTGCTTAAAATAGTTAGGATATAAATTTTCTTATGACTATGAATCAAGCTTGAAAATATTTACATATTATAAACAGTAGCAAATAATATAATAGAGATTTCCTCTCTTTTAATAGTACTTTAATTTAAGACTGATATTGTGCTTTCACCTCAGGGCACTCTCAATATTAATTAATTAAATATAGTTTAGTTCACATATCAGACATTTTTTATGGAGCTGACAAAACCTTTTTAATTCAATTGACGTGCGCAAACTCTTCTCCATGTGTCCCCTCTTTAATTTCAGAGGCAAGTTCTTTACAAACTGAAGAAAGAATAAAGATGAAAGTACAAAAATATGTTACAAATTTTACTCCAAAACCATCTCAAATACCATCCTCACAACAGATGCTCATGGAGCCTTATTTTCTTTATTTTAAGGAGTTAAAATAACAATGTCATGCCTGCTCCAGAGTAAAATAATTTATTTCCTTGGTTTTTGTTCTGATTATTCCAATATAGTATGCCAGCAGGAAGGATTTTGTTGCTACTTTAGAGCAGTTTCTGTCTCTATGCATGTGTTAGTAAGCTATGGGCAACATTTCTAAGAAATCTTAAAAAGGAAACCTCGAATGACTAGCTATGTACAAATACATAAGCACCAAGTAGACATTAGCAAAACCCATAACAATGGACTTTAATTAGTGTGTCAGCAGTAACAAGCTTCTTATCGAGAGGAAATTATTAATACTACAGAAGAGAGGATGTTACTCTTTTACTGCTGTATTGGTAGACCCTAGAACAGCACAGAAGCTCTGTCAAAGTGCTATGCACACACTAATCTTGCCACAAATAGCCCTCCTGAATAATGTCACAGCTCACATGGTTAGCACTTAGTCAGGAGGAATTCATCCCAGCTCTAGGAAAACCTCAGAAGGGCAGCTCCTGAACATTCAGTCCATACCTCCACAGTGCTCACAGCAATGCCTGCACAGGGCTGAATTTCACTGAAATGAATGTAAATAAAGCTGCTTATCAGGCTGCAGTAGAGCACTATCATTGTGCTGTAGTCTTCATGTGCTCTGACTTCTAAAGAAAAAGAAAAATAAATCAAGTGCATTCAATTATAATGAAATTTAATTTTATTTGCTTTCTTTCTCCAAAATGTTGTGTTTCCGTAAAGAACAAAGCTGCAATTATTAAAGTAAGTAGCTAAAAATCCTTTTCTTTTAAAAGAATCCTACAAGGAAATTACCTGTAAAGAGAATCACTTCTGAGCAACTGGCGGCCCATGGGAAGTGGTGAATGAAATCTTTGTTTTGCTTTGCTTGTGTGCATGACTTTTGCATTCCATATTGAACTGTCTTCATCTCATCCCACAAGTTTTCTCACTTTTACTCTTCCAATTCTCTCCCACACTGTGCTAGTGGGGGAGTGAGCAAGCGGCTCAGTGGAGCCCAGTTGTCAGTCTCAATTTTTTTAACTTTTTTTAATCAATTGATTTAAAAAATACCATAATTTACTGATTGAAGCCCTTAAAAATTTTGTCATTTTTATAAAACTGAGAAATAGAAAAGTACTAAATTTTAACTAATGCCACTTGAATACTATATTTTTTCCTTTGAGATTTCTCACACAACAGTGTTTCAGGAAGAACAACAGTCTCCATAAAGTCAGTTGATTCTATTTGGCTGTCATGAAAATATTATTAACTAAAATACAGAGCACATAACAGGATTCC
The DNA here is from genome assembly GCA_013400175.1 of Phainopepla nitens. Taxonomy (NCBI): domain Eukaryota; kingdom Metazoa; phylum Chordata; class Aves; order Passeriformes; family Bombycillidae; genus Phainopepla; species Phainopepla nitens. Next base: position 883,210 of record VXBQ01002340.1, read on the forward strand.
AACCACTCTTAAATTGGCTAGTTTCACTCCTTCACCTAAGAGATGTTTAATTATCAATTAGAATTCAAAAGGCAACTAGGTATTTCTGTGGTAAAATGTCTTTATCCCCACTATTGGTTCCCTGCTATTCAGCTTTTAAAATGTACCATGTGTCCTGAAGGTTTATAAAAATTGTCTTTTGTGGTCCAAACTGATATAAACCAGCCAAATTATAAGTCAAAACAGTGGTTCTCCCAATTTAGAAGAACTGAAACAAATTTAAACATCTTTAAAACCATTGTGTACCAAATCCCCGCAGGATTTTGAAAACAGATCTTTAACCATAAGATAAGACTGGTAAGTAACCAGAGGAGACTAGAAGACTTATCTTCAAATGTGCTCTTCGGTTTTATAAAAAGATTTCGAAAAAGGCAGGGACTTAATAATTGTTTAATTTATAGAAATAAATTCAGCATGAACAGAAAAGAAGCAGAAAATATACATTTTCTGACTTCTCAGAATGGAAACCATAGTTTGATCATGAACCTGGCATATCTAGTTTTAGGAATAAGGTGACTTATCCTAAATAATAGAGATTACCCAGTAGACTACAATTTAATATACTTACAAAGATAAGATTATTAATAATTATTATTATTAAGTAATAATAAAATTATTATTATTGTACTACAACTGCACCTTTTTAATGGTTTAAGACTAATGCCTGCAAGCATTTGACATCAGTCAGATGTTTGTGCGATGGTGTAAATCTTGTGTTGCAGTTTTTGCCAGGACTCAAGCATATGTTTCAATGTTTTATCTATATTACAAGGCATGGAGAAAAAAATATTTCATCTGTTTTAATCAGTAGTAATAACATTCTTATTTAAGATGCATTTTTATAGACAGAAAATATAGGCATAACTTAATTATGTTTCCAACTGAAATACTTTAATAAGGCTGTGTGTAAAAAATGCTTTGTGGGGTACAAGGCAGGTCTAAGGTATCAAAACACTCAGAAGGACAAAGTTCCACCTCACAATTTCATTCAGAACTTTACTTCTTTAAGGCTGTTACTTGGAGAGGTGATTATACTATTGTTTGGTTTTCTTCATGTGAAAAGGATTTATTTCACTGGTAACTGAGCTGAGGTCACAAACTTATTCAGTGCTGATCACTACCCACACAAGAGACCAAGAATTGATCAGGCCTGACCTCGATCAAGCAATGCTTGGTCTAAAGACCTCTGCTTGTTATCAATGTAGTGAAAACTTAATATCTATAAACTTGAAGCTGTACTTGAAAGAATAAAAGCTTCCCATAAGGGGCTCCAAGGGGGAAGAAAACCCCAAGAGTATTTTGGTCTTAGGGAGATCTTGGAAGTGGTTTTTAGAAGTGGACTGATTGTTTTTGAAGAATATGTATAGGTGTAGTGCCTCTGGTGCCTCTGACAGGGTTTCCTTAGTGATGTGGATGCAATTATTTCTTAGATAAATTTAGACATCTTTAAGGACTTTAAAAAGCCGTATCTTCATCTAATGTAGAATTCTTACTACTTCACAAAAAACTCCAAATAGAAGCAAACAAAAAAATACTCCTCCTGCCCCACAGATGTGAATTTATATTCCTGTTGTGCTTATGCTAAAACTAAAGGCTTAATCCTCTTCCAAAGTGTTTCAAAATACCTTGTGCCCATTAAAAACAGGAGTGATATTTGTACTTACAAATTTCTCTGTGTAGTAGCACACAGCAAGGACACAGTGTGCTGCAGACTGACAACATCTAAGCAGAGAAAGTGGAGCCTTCAGTAATGGCACGGCAATTTGCTTCCTTTTGCTGCTGCCTTGTTCTTGCCAACCCATGCTGTGTTTTCACATTTTGTACTCACTCATTCTAGGAGAGGTTGTCTCCTATGGTAGGTCTGTACAATGGCCAAGAAAATGAGATTCTGACAGGTACCTTTGGATACAATCCCTGTACAAGTTATAAATAATAACGCCCACTAAACTGAAAGCACAGGTTTATTTGATTGACGTACTAAAAACAGTCCTAAATGCTAATTTCCTTATTGGAAATGTCAGATAAGAGACATACAATAGCCACATCAAAGCTTTTGGCATGGCATAACAAATTTTTGCAGGTTCTCTACATATAGTATTATGTCACAGAAAGAGATATTCTTGTGAGGACAGAGCTGCAGAAGACAGTCTGAGGGATGACTTTAGTTTCATAAGCCTACTTCAGAGAGGATACCATTGTTTTAAGTACTCCAGAGAACTTGGATTCCTGGGTAGATCCATATGATGGTGAGACTTTTCTCCTTCCTCCCTTTCCACAGAAGGAAATGGGGGAAGCAGGAGGACTACAGTATCAGTGAGAATGTTTCTTGCCTGTGTGAATCACCATGACACTGGCACCCACTGGATATTCACTCACAGGTCAAGGTTAAGCACTGTCTACAGGATTAGGTACATCTAACAAACTGAAAGTGCTAAGTTTAACATAACAAGTTTTTTGTGCAACAGCAAACAGCTAGGAACTTCGTCATTATGGCCAAAGGTTTGCACTTTAAATAGAGACAAAAAACCACTGGAGAGCTAGAAATTAGTTTCCCATATAAAATGTATTGTGTTTTAACCTACCCTGTATCTCCTACCAACTCATGACTAATTTAACCCTCAGTCTGTTGGAAGTGTATTTTAATTGTAATGAAATGTGCTTGGTAAATGGGGCCATTAGTTTATCTAATGGACTGTCCACATTCACATCTGCAGGTGCAAGCTGCCTTCATTTTTGTTGCAGGGTAAGACTATAAGAAAACTTAACAGTATGTAAAAGATTGATGTGTTTCACTAGACAAAGAATGGCTTTTCAGGCTTATGAAATCTTTCAAAAACTGATTTAGAATAAGAAAGGAATAAATGTTCTCAAACTTGCCTGATCAAAACCGGTACCAAGCGTTCAGCTGTTAGCTCCAAAATCCTGTTTGATGAGTTATTACATAGAAAACTGAATCAATTTTTACCATTGTGTATTAATGGCTTCCCTACTGATTTTTAACTTAATATTTCCTCATCTGCCTACCTAAACATCAATTAATTGAAATTCACATTGATTTCTTTGTTAAAACAAGTAGATGTACAAGCTGTTAATCCACCTTCTGTGTCTTTTCCTGCCTTATTTAAGAGCCATATGTTCCATAGAATCCAATAAAAAGCAGTCATAAAAATACCTTCCTGTCTCCAATAGTGTGGTTGTTTTATGTTTGGTGACAATAACCTACTTCTGAAGGAGTGTTTCACTGGAAGTGCTAATTAAGCGCAACTAGGCAAAGATAGCAACATGCTTCACAAAGTTATAGTTAGTGCATACAAACACAGATTGGCTATTTAAATGTAATAAAACCATCCAACAAGATGACACTACTTTACATGCTATTTTATGAAATTATAAGCTTTTTCTTTCCTCCGTTTCTGTCTGGAAACTACAGAGTATCACATCAGGGAAGCAAAGCGGAACATAGGAAATATGGATCTAGGACTAGACCTAATAATTCCCACTCATCTATCATCTAGTTTTTGCCTATGGTAAAAATCTTTCCAGAGGTCAGTGTTTAGGCTTTCATGATAATGTACCACTATGGGATACATATCTCGGTGTATGTCCTGGTTCCAGTAAGGACAGGGTTAATTTTTGCAGTAGGTAGAAGGGGCATAGCCAGAACCCAGAGGTAGGTATTCTCTACCACCTCATCACATTTTGTGCATGCAGAGGAAGTGTTCCCTTCCAGGTGGCATGGCGTGGTGGTGCAGCCTGGTGTGGTTAGGGGTTTATACTTGGTGAGCTCTCGTGTGTGAGTTGTTCACCTCCCATGTACACCCTGTGATTAATATTGTTGCTGCTACTCTTATCATATTTCATTGCTGCTTCCAGTGACATGCTCTTATGTCAACCAGTATTGTTTACCTCTTGTGCTTCCAATTCTCCTTTCCGTCCTGCTGCAGGGAAGAGGGATGGACAGTGGGGGAGTGAAAAAGGGAGTCATGATATGGAGTATTTTGGTGGGAGCACTGAATTGGGGAATGCCATTCTTAAACCACAACAGGGTGTTTCTGTCTAAATCTATTTGCCTAACTTAGACTGTGCTTCTATTCATGGATGAAATAATCTTATGCTTTGGTTACAGAATACAGTCATATTTTTCCAAAGCACCAGGTATTATACTATCTTTCCAGAGTTTTCCAAGGATTATAAGAACAAAACAATATTCAATCGTTCTGACTGCCTTTATTTTTTTTTTCCTTAAATTTGAATGTGTGAATTTGGGAAAAAAATCATTCACAAATACATAATAAGAGGTAAAATGTGAGTTATCTGACTACTTAAAATGCACTTGTCCAAAACCTATCCTGTTATTTCTTTATAGATTGAGAAAGATACTTTATTGGTTTTATTTTTTATCTTATTGGAATTTGAATTTTAATACAATGATTATATGAAAACTAATACCTGGACATGCAATTTACACAGGAAACTAAAAATTATGACTAATATTTACTGACATTTACAAGAAAATAAGCCTTAAACTATGCTATGCTTATTTTGAAAGCCAAAGTGTGTTTTAGGAATCTCATTTTTGATCAGTGGGATCTGTTATCTAGAAAAAGAATTTATTCTAGAGAGAATGCAGCTTCCTAAATTACAGTAAAAGTCAAGAGGTATTTAACCAGAGACAGGAAAGTGATAGCTTAAAGTGTGGGAAATGTGCAGATCATCCTGGGAGACTGTACCTACTACTGCAGATGAGCATGTTCTCTCAAAAGATAAAATGCACCTCCTTAGGTGCAGGGTAGGGGACTCCAGAATTGAGTGTTCATCAAGCACTGCATCTGGAGGGCAAAAGGGATGGCTGAGGCAAGAAGACAGCAGAAACAGATCCAAATTATAGAGGTGATGGGAAAAAAAAAAAGGCAAAAAACCCCACAACTTTATCTGAAGACTTAAAGAAGGCTTTAAAGAGTTTGCTGCAACCCCCAAAACATTATAGATGTTCTTGACTAAGAGCAAGCTTGAAAGAAAAGAACTGGCCTTACTCATGTTCCAATTCATTCTGGTTAGTCTATTTGCAAAACTTCAGGAGGTTTACCTCATGTTGAAATACAAATTGACTTTACAGGTTTTGGTCTAATTATAAACTCATACCCATCTAAAACTCAGGTCAGCTTTGGGTCTTGTCACACACAGACAGCAGTGAAAGTTACTCTGCAACAGAGCCAAGTTCGATCAGCCTGTTTGGGTGGCTGCAAATAAATAACATCAAACAAGTGACCTCTTCCCTTTCTGTCTTCCAAAACAAATGTCAAAACATAAAATCAGTATTCTCGCTGAAATCTGTTTTGGCATCCAGTAAGCATGACAAATGATATCCTATGACCTATAAATGCAATTTGCCAGACATTCTGGAGATGTAACAAAACTTTCTCATCTTTCTAATTGCTAGCACAACAATATGTACTATTAATTTTCAATTTCATCGATAACCTTTAACTTTCAAAATGATCCAAATTAATCTCCTCCTGCACCCTAATTTAGTTCCAACAAATATTTTAGTAAAATACTTTGACTGAAAGCAGTGAAAAAAAGACTACATTGTTGTGTCAGTTAACCCATATTTAATCTCTTTCACTGTTACACTTTACAACTTAGAATTAAGTGAATTTCACCAAGCAGAAAAGTCTTCAGTCTGGAGACCAGAACCATCATGGAAGTTCTAGGTCATCACAGAATTACAGAATTACAGAATTACAGAATATGCTGTGTTGGAAAGGATCCACAAGGATCATCAAGTACAACTCCTGGGCCTGCACAGAACACTCCAAAAACAACAACATGTGCCCAAGAGTCTTGTCTAAAGGTTTCTGGGTGAAGAAGCTTTTTCTAATATCCAATCTAAACCTTCTTTGACACAACTTCAGGCCATCCCCTCAGGTCCTGCCACTGGTCACCACAGAGAAGAGATGAGCGTTTGTTTCCCCTTCCCCTCATGAGGAAGCTGTAACTGCAATGTGGTCTCCCCTCAGTCTCCTCCTTTCCAGGCTGAGCAGACCAAGTGACCTCAGCTGTTCCTCATATGGCTTCTCCTCAAGGCCCTTCACCATCTTTGCTGCCATCCTTTGGATGCTCTCTAATAATTAAATATCCTTCTTATATTGAGGTGATGCCTCAGTCAGCTGCATTGTAGAAAGCCCGGTAAACATAGGGAAATATTTAAAGGAACTTGAATCAGCTCTTTTTTGTGGTAACAAATGAAGAGTAACATTGTTACTATATTGAATTAAACTTCCTTTATAGTACAGGTGCAGAGATCCTCCCAGCATGGAGCAAGATAATTGATGTTTGCCCCTTACACAAAAATATACTGGCTTCAGACTTTTGCCTGCATATATGGCGAGCGAGAAGCTATTGAAAATTTCTTGGTATGTGGGTAGACAGAGCAGTATTTGAAATAATAAAGAATGCATGTCTTGAGAATTAGCTATGTTATTATTCCTTTGCCAGCAACCAACCCTGCCATTAACTTGTGAGCTAAATTCTGAAAGATATCTTTCCCTTCTTTTCAAAGACTTCAGTGGGAGTTAAAATTCAGTGAGACCTATAATTGCCCCATGGGAGAGGAGGGAATCTGCAAGCTGAGGTAAACAAATCTTCTCCAAGTCATGTGTACACATATTTCTGAATTTCTTATTCATGTCATCCAAACTCAGGATTAGGGATGAAACAAGAACAAACAGCTTAAAAGGTGCAGGAAATACATTTACCATCACTGGGCTAGATTCTTTATGTGTGTGAATCAGGTTGGTGCCAAACAGTCAAAGAAGCTACACCAATTTGCAGCAAATGAATGTCTCACTTTATTCTAGGTTAGGAGCAAGGTCATTAATATCTTTTCAGTTTTATATTAGAAATCAGGCATATTTTTAAAAAGCTTATTATCTGTGAAAACCCTGGTGACATCTCTTTTTACATGCTGTACTATTAATGTACAATTCCAAAAGGTTGTCTGTGCATTGGGATGAGTGATAATCAAAGGCAGATGTCAGTAAGGGACAACTCACTATTTCCAAGTGTAAAAGACAGACTATAAAACCAAAATGTTCTTTTCTTTCTTGGAAATGTACAATGCTTGCATGATCACAAGTTTTGCATAGACATTAAATAGCAAAAGAAAATCAAACTTCTACAGCTGCTTTTTTAAAAAGGAAGAAAAGAAAATCTCATAAGTTTCCCTGTGATCCTGAGTATGACAGAAGAGGAGGGTACAGAATTTCTGTGTCTTTAGGTAACACAGCATCTTTCCTTGAAGTCTTGTGTTTAAATATATCTAGTAATGTGACCCAGACTGCTCACCTTTCTCTGCAGAAGAAGCGTACGCTGAAAAATACCAGACTCAGAAAGACTGTATTTAATATATCTTGCACGAGTAATTAGCAGATCTTCCCCAGCAATTAAGAACCTAACTACCCCTAAACATCTCTGGTTGAAAAGCTTGAGAAAAATGACCTGAAGTAAGACCCTGAAGTAATCAAATAACGACAAGACAAAACATAGACTAAAGATACTTGCATATTCATGGATATGAATAAATTGCTCCAGCACAATCCAATCCAGATTACATAAATACATCCCATATAAAGCTCATACATTGAAAGAGAACAGGTGGGTACCAAACTGAAGAACAAGGCATCTGAACTTGGAACATCTTACTCAGTTATAAATTAAGTTTTTGTTTTCTCATAATATTAGAAAATAAAGAGGATATTATTCTGTATGCTTCTGTTACATTAGTACCTTTTTCTTACAGCTGTCAACAAAAAGGTCATTAAAGCTGAAAGTCAAAGCAATATATTTAATGTGGTTAACATTGAAATATGTAAGATAATGACATGATTGAAACAGAAAATATGTATTTTTATCTCAAACAGTCCAAAATGATTGACTGTTCCATTGTATACCCTCTTATCAATGAAATTATTGCAGTGATTTTTATCACAATAAAAAAATTTAGTAATTCATGATGCATATGCGAAAGAGTAAATTTTAAAAAATGTTTTTGTTTGGGGCAAATGTAATTTTATTTAGGACATGAGAAAATAATTTAACTTCTTACTCATCTGTTAAGTCATGTTACTAGTTATTTACAACAAAATAAATCCTGAAATTCTGTACCAAGAGATTTGCAACCTGCCTAATAGACACAGTAAAAGAACATGATTTGTCCTTCAAGCTAGAAAATATATCTCGTAGCAGGGGACATCTCAGGCTGAACTCGAGCCACCCGCTTTCATGATCAACTTTCTTTTCTGATTCAATAAGTAGTTTTTATACTATTATTTAAGTCAGCTCCCTGCCACAATAATTTAGAAGTAATTTGAGAACAGAAGACTGGAAGTAATAATATCTGATTTAAGGTAAAGTATCTTAATATCTTTGCCTGCTGATTGATCCAACTGAGATCTTGTTTAGGTTGGGGTTAGAGGTGATAACTACCCTCCCCTAAATTTCCCAGAGAACATAAAACTGAACTGGACAGAGTCAAAACTCTCTAAATCAAAGGAGATGATGTGTGTATGCAGTCATTAAGCTGCACAGGGAAATGATGCAACCCTTAAATGTTAACTGATGCCTAGGGAATTCATTATATTTCATTTTTCAGGGCCTGAAAAATGCCCAGTAGTTAATGCTGTTAGGGCTGCTTTAAAACTGTGGTGGGGCAATAAGTCCACCATTACATGGGATTTTGGTTGATGTTAACTCATGATCTGAAAATAAGAATGAGATGTTTCTGGTTATGGCAATTAAAATTCTATTTATACTGTAATTAAGCACACACTTTCCCTGTTAGATTAGTTGAAATATTCAGACATTAAACACTGCAAGTAGCAATAATTGAATTCCACCTCTTTCATGGTCCCAAGTGTTAAATGTTAAATGCTGGCATCTGGGAGAAACAAGCCAACCAACAAACCAACCATGTTTAGGTACAATTGCAAATTGCAATGTTATAATAGCAAATAACATATGGGCTGCATTTCCAGGCCTGTAGCTGGAGTAGCTGGAGGAGGATGGATAAGGAGAGAAAAAAGATACAGACTGAAGTGATAAATTGTGATAACTGGAACCGATCCAAACAGATAATTGGAGATAATTCAAAAAAGGAGATAATTAAAATAAACCCAACTTCATGTACGTCTGTGTCTCGATTAAGTCAAACAACACAAAGTTGTAGACTTACTAAAGGGAAATTTCACTTAGGCTGTCAATAAAAACGTCTGAGATGGCATGACACCAATGTGAAAGTCTGAGTTGAGTTGAAATGAAGATTTCAGTGTAACAGTTGGTTATAGAGAAATAGAAATATAAACAAAACGGCCTTGGTGTCTATCCATGTTGGAACTGAACACATCCAGACCTAGGTGGAGGGACAGAAAATTGAGCAGATAGTCTATAATTCTTCTAGTGCACAAAATACAGTATGTTTCTTAGGACAGACCTCAGAGATGCTTAAGCTGCTTAGACCAGAAGTGATGACTTTGTTACTGTTGCATAACTTCACAGGGAGTGCTTAAGTAAAATACCATGGGGCTGGACATAAGAGGCAGTGTGGCTCAGCAAGTGGAGTACCTGGCAGAGGGGAAGTGACAGCTTCCTGGTGTTATCAAGGCAGGTTATGAGTGTGTACAGTTACACAAATGCATAGCATCTCTAAAGGAATTTTTCTGATGATGCTTCATCTTTCTGCAGTGCAGTCCAGTATCATAAAACCCATCCCTATTTACCTACACAGTGCAGGGTTGCATATAGGAAGGAGTTCAGGTCCATAAGTAAAAAAAAGCTAAGTCAGTTCAGTCCAAGCTTATGAAGCTGTACTGCTTCCAAACCCAGAGATAACCTTTTGCTGTTTGCTTCAGGATCTTTGACCTAGATCATGCTGTACAATACAAGCAGGCTCTTGATTTTCTAGGGAATTTGGAGACAGGAAAGAAGATGGTTTGAGTAGCTATCTTTTCAACTTGCTGCTCATCTTTATTTATTGACCTAGTCTAATGAAGAGATTTTTGCTTGACACAAAATATTTTGTACCAAAATGCTCACAAATTTTAAAATCAAATCAAGATTTTCTGCACTCTTTATACTCCTTCCATTTTTTCAGTTGACAGAAAATGTAAATGCTGATTGCTATGCTTGTTTTGGCTGTACTTTCACTATCATTAAAAATAAATATGCCTTCTCTCCTGCAACACACTCTTTTAGTAGCCAGCAACAAACACAATAAGGCCCAGGAATACTATTCCTCCTCAGACTGCCTTTCTCACCTCCACATATCTGGATCATTTTCCACTTTTGTCAGCTATCACAGGATGAGGCATGTTCAAACAATCATTACAGCACAAACCTGAATGACTGCCTGATGAATTTTGCAATGATGCCTTAATGTGAAACCCTATTTACAGGATTCTGACAAAATTAGGTGATAGTAGCTTTCCCAGGAAATCAATTTACTTATTTAAAAGAAGAAGGGGCCTAGTCAGATGTTGTGAGTTCACATTTGTAGGATAAACTGTATATGATAAATAAATAGAAATTATTATGCCTAAAGTCTCTGAATTAACACTGTACATTACTCTGAAGTTCATGTCCAGGGTATGTGATAAAAAAATTGCTATGCATCAATTTGTATTTTGATTCACAAGAGGTGCTGAGCTAAAAAATATGCTTATATGTTTGAGAACAGTAAGAAATGGGAAACACACAGTAAACGAATATGATTGGTTTTAAGTGCAAATAAAATTATATATATCTGAGTAGTTTTTTACTTTTTAGGCTTCTTATCATTCTTGATCTCAATGGGATTATTTCAAAGGTCTTTCTATAAAAGTCTTTTTTTCACAGTAAAGATACGTGCATATTTTTATAAGATACTGGTGTAATAAACTCCCAAAAGAAAGAAGTATTTTATCCATTTTGTGTAGAATAAGGAAAGTAAGCTGAAAGTAAATTCATATTGATTTACTACCTTCATATTTCCTTAAATATATAAAATGTAAAAAGATTAGGATTAAGTAGAGAATGGTTCATAGGTTATGTAAATAATACCAATAATTCTCTAAGTATCTATCAAATGAGTCAAAAGCTGAGTTTCATTAATTAGCCCATCAGACTTATCCAGAGAAGGTTTACTGCACTTCGCAACAAGTGTAGCAAGAATAATTTTCAATGTCAGCTTCCTGTGCAAAGGCCCAGCACTTCTAAATAATCTAAAAATAGTAGAACAAACCTACCAACAGATCTAATACAAATCTCAGGATTAGTTTGCTTTCTAAACTTCATAAGAGTATTTTTATTTTGTAAAGTTTTCATTTATTATTATGGCTAGCAAAGTTTTATTGCTCAACTTTCAAAAAAGTTGAGGATATTTGCAAAACTAAAATCTTCCAGAGCTCTCATAATACTTCAGATATTTTGCTGGTCAAAAGAACCCAACAGTGAAAAATCTCTTTCAAATAATGAATTAGGGGTTTTATTATTGTTGGTTTGGGTTTTTGTTTGGGTTTTTTTTTGTGTTTTTTTTTTGTTTTGTTTTGGTTTTTTGTTGTTGTTTTTTTTTTAATTCTAAATTCTCTGACATTTTTCTTTTTTTGTAATTAGTAGCTGGGGAATATGACTGGCTCAGATAGACTATAGCAATCTTTGTGAGAGAAAGGTTAATATACATTTAGCACTTCTAACAATATGGAAACCAAGAAATCTCCAACTGTACAATGACAGAAAATAACAAGAAACATATTAGCAATTTTTGTCCTCGACATAGACCTTGCAATGTACTAAGATATTCTCATAGTCTTCAACAATTTGTTTGAGTGACAGACTAGCAAACATTCCAAGCACATGCACTGACTAGGCCAAAAGAAGTCAATATAAACAGCTATCTGCTTAAGTCTATGGATTTTACATATTGTTGGTGTTATTGGAGTAATTGTTTTGTAACCAGTAGTACACCTCTTCAACAGATGCCATTCTCAAAACTGTCACAACTGTCAAAGCCATGCTTGCCAAAATATTAGAATTTTGAGGAGAGAGTAGGAAAATGTTTCTAAGAATTTATAGCACTGAATGTCAATTTTTTTATGGAATACAGCTCTGCAGGAAAATTGAGGAAAGATCCAAATAACTATCAAGGGATTATGATTGAAGGACAAAGTACTGCAGCCAGATTACATCACCCTTTATGGAAAGACCTTTGTCACAGCAAGTTCCACATGAAATAAAGAAAAGCTGTCTATTGAAGCTCCACTGAGGTTTCCATTAAAGGAATGAATTCTTACCAGGCAGTAATTCAGTCCTAATATTAAAAGCATCAATACAAGTTCCTCTGATGTAACTTGAAAAAATATAATAAATCAACTGTAAAACATTTTACCCTATGAATATTTGAAACAGTGTCAGTAATGTTTAAAGTTTTCTAGTATCACAGAAAGATGAGAGAACACAAAGTGCTGAAATGCTAAATTCAGGTTTTGTTTTTTTTTTTGGTGCTATGAAGAGTATTTCATCCTTATGAAATTTTAAAATTTTAAATAAAATTTCTTCCAATACAAGAAGTTCACTTTTTTCTTTTTCAAGTTTATTTGCATTTAATATTTTGGCTTTGATGGTTTTCTTTACCATTGCTAAAATATTAAATAAGAAGATCTTGAAAATCACAGAAACCAAAACAATTTAACAGGTTAATGGAATATGCCACAAAGCTCTTGAAGCACAAATGTTCATAAAAAACCCAAACCCCACTGAGACTTAGACTTAATCAAATGAAATGTATAATTAGAAAAACTATTACAAATAGCTCACATAATTGCTCTGGATATGTAGATCAGGATATAGCCAGGAAAGATGTTCAGTGTCACGACAAATCCTGATAAGAAATTCAGCCTTTGAGCATGATGTGGGGAAGCTGTTCTTCACAGAGAACCTATTTGATGGTGTTTCATTGAATGAGCAAAGTTGAACAGAGTGATCTGTGCCCACTCTGGCTTTGCATTAAGGCAGGCATGGCTGAATGCAGAGGAATGAAAAGTTTTGTCAATATCATGAAACATAATAGTGCAATTTGTAAAATATGCATCAACTTAAAACAAAAATTATATTGTGGCAATAACAAGATCATTGCAGAGAAAACATTTCAGAAAGTACAGCCAGTTAAGAGAAAATTTATGAGACAGCAATAACTGCCTCAATAGCAAACCTGTACTTTTATGAGCATGATTAAACTATTCTGCTTTAAATGCTAAGGGAGGTGGATTAGTTTAGATAGACAGAAACTACTGTGTTCAATACAATCATCCACAGCACAGTAAAACATTTCAGAGGGCATAGCTTCAATAGCATGAACATTTTTAAAACTGACAAAACTTTATCTGTTTTCTGGAAGCTGAGTTTCCCCAGCTATGACAAGGATGTACACAGTAGCAACACCTATTTTATCCCAGCCTTCAGACTGTATTTTTTTTTTCCCTCTCAAAATTTGTGTCTTTGAATTCCTCTGGTCTTTTGATGAGTACAGTACAGTAGCTCATCTATACTCCAGGTTAGGACTGCAATCTTCACACTCAGATTAGTTACCAATAGTCAGGGAGACAAAATCATTTTAGGTATTTTGCCCAGATTTAATTCATTATTAACCAGATTTGACTTAAATTGAAGACTTCAGAAAACATATATGGGCTTTCCTCTTTGGTTAAATGATCATTTTGAAAGATAAGCAAGAGTGTGTCCAGCAGAACCAGGGCAGTGATTCTCCCCCTGTACTTGGCAGGCGTGAGGCCACACCTGGAATCTTGTGTTCAGTTTTGGCTTCCTCATTACAAGAACAATGAAGTGCTGAAATGAGTGCAGAAAAGAGCAATGAAACTAGGAAAGGATCTGGAGCACAAGCCTGATGAGGAGCAGCTGCAGGAGCTGGGGCTGTTTAACCTGGAAAAAAGGAGGCTGAAGACGGATCTTATCACTCTACAAATACCTGAAAGGTGGCTACAGCCAGATGGGGGTTGGCCTATTCTCCTAGGTAACAGGTGACACAACAAGAGGAAATGGCTTCCAGTTGTGCTGGGGGAGGTTTAGTGTAGATATCAGGAAAAATTTATTGACTTAAAGGTCGTCAAGCATTGGAGCAAACCACCCAAGGAACTGGTGGAGTCACTATCCCTAGAGGTATTTAAAGGAAGTATAGATGAGACACCTGGGGACAGAGTTTAGTGGCAGATTTGGCAGTGCTGAGTTAATGGTTGGACTTGATGATCTTAAAGCTCTTTCCCAACCGAAATGGTTCTAAGTCTAGCCCATTGCTAAAGGAGAGACTTTGGCCTGACTTTGGCCAGACTCCACCTGGAAGTACATAAATAAAGGGCAGTCTTTGGCCTTTGCCAGCTCATGCACACTTACAAAAAGCCTGAGGGCTGGTTAAGAATATTTTTTGTTCAAGAGCCCAATGATGGCAGAGCTTTCGAGAAGTGTTTGTGCCATTAAGTACTTTCATTCTTTTCAATGTTTCATTGATACTGCAGGCTTGACCCTATGATCCTTGTTCACTCAAAACTCCCATAGCTTTAATCAAAGTAGCGACTACAATATAGGGTAATACAATAGTGAAATCTGGTCACCGTTCTGCCATTTTCAAACATATTTGAAGAATATCTAACTCACTTGAACTTGGCATGGGAAAAAGCAATATCTGATAAATTTTAAAAACTTCACTTTGGTCTATATTTATTTCTCAGGGTAGAGAAGGTCATGTGATGTGTCCATTACTATTTTAATTGTCTTAGGAATTCCTCAGCTTTCCTAAGAGGCATCTGGAATATACATTTTATACATTGCAAGGCAACCAGATACAAACCCAAACAGTTGGTGGAAAGGTAACATTTCTCATGATTATTATCACTAAATATTCAAAGGATGATTGCTTATTGATAATTTTTAACTCTGAGAATCACAGATACTGAGGATAAGTTTACCACGGTGTCTAAGTGCTTTCTAAGTGATTTTGAAATGGTTTTAATAGAAAAAAATACTACAAAAGAATTGTAAAAAAACCCAAGTGAGTAATGAAAAGAGCGCAAAAGAATCTTCTAAACAACTCAGCTGACTTTATAAACAAAAATGCACATATTTTGTGGAAATTTAGTTGTGGCACAAGTGGGGAAAATTTTGACTTATTATAACATTCTTTAAAGAAGACTTTTTAAAATATAAGTATAGGTGTAAACCAAGGGATGGATGTAATCTTGGTGGGAAAAAAAAATCTCAAAACCAAAACAAACCCACAACCTGAAACATCTAAGAGAAACAGATTAGCCTGAAACATCATCACAAACATATCAAATACAAGGCTGGAGAAAACTGAAAAAATATCCTCAGAAACTGCTGCCAAAAAATGCCGTTTTCATTCCTTTTAATGAAACAGGATTATACAACCCTACTCCTAATCTAAAATCAAACTTTGCCAGGTAGTTATACAATATGGTCTTTATTTCCAGATATATGTAAATTATCTGCTACCTGTGTTGCCATTTTAGCCAGAGGGTTAAGGGCACCAGTATGGAAATATGCTAGATTTTATTTAATTAGTTCAGTCAGATGGCAAAGTCAACTGAGGTAAACAAGAGTTCTTTCATTCATCCTAGGTTAGGTTTATTTTCACTAAAATAGTTCTCTAGAAGAGAATCAAACTCACAGTTCCTGTAATTAGGCACTGAAAAATACATAAACCCTCAGTGGAGTAAATCTAACTGAGTAGTCACCATTTCTTTTTGGTTCTGTAAGGCTGGAATAGCAGATAATAGCTTTTCCATCAAAATGAGAATACCTATCAGTTGAGCTCTACAGTTCTTTGAAAATGTAAAAATAGGCAAGTAAATGGTGAAAGAAAAAGGTTATTTTAGTCCACTGCCCATGGAATTACACCTTTCCCATGAAAAGGAAATCTTTTCACTAGGCAGTCAAACACACATTCAGCATCTTCTAAAAAAATGTGGAGCTGAAGGGAAAGGAAGAGTTTGAGGAATTTGGGGATTTTACAAAAATAAAGCATTCCACAAATATTATCCTTTTATTTTTTCTGCATGGCTAATGACAGAGTTTTTTTACAGAGTAAGAATCTTTACTCTGTTTTACAGAGTAAGAATTGTTATTCCTTTTTTAGTCAAGTTTCCCATTGCTCAGAACACAATCAAGACTGAGATTCTACAGGCTGAAAAAACATTGAGAAATTTTCTGGGAGGCATAAACTGAAAGAATAAGAAAATGTTTAAGACCTTACACAAGAGCAGACTACAGAAATAATCATGTGCATAATATCTCACAGGAAAAAAAATCCCAAAGTAAAACCTTCTGAAATGGATTTAAAATCCAAGGTAAGTGAAAATGCTAAAGTGAAACTCTGCACCCTTAAGAATGAGACTTCTGATGGAATATATTCCTTCCATTAAAATAAATTTAAAATTCAAACTTGATTCTTTATTCCCAAAATGACTTTGTGGAGAACATTTTCATGGTTTACGTGCTGCTGTCTTCTTTTTCTGTTCTCAAGAAATTCCCTTTTACATTCAATAAAAATTATCCTGCTTAAATGGAAATCATAAGGACTGGTATTGTTAAATGTGTCAAACTTAACAGCTTTTCTTCTCACAGCATAATCTACCCAGTATTTCTTGCACACTACTGGGATGTTGATTCTTCCTTCCACTTCAGCCCTGCAGAAACTTTACTGCCAATTTAACAATTTTCTTTCTAAGAAGCAACCTTGCTTTTTGCTGATATTCTCTTCCTGGGTTTGTGGCAAGCTCTTTCTAAATTCATAAATGAATGGGCAACCAATTTGGAAACCCCAGTGAAAACCCTTCTGAAAACTTAGTTTTGCTGTAGAAATTCTCCACAGAGCTACACAGCCGGTGTCTTGTGATTGCTCATTCTTTGAGCATTCATGAATGTCTGTTTTTTTATGTTTTCTGCTTTTATAACATATTGCTCATAACCTATTGTTTATAACATTGTTTAAAGGGAAAAAACCATTTTTTTATGTCTAGCATTGCTGCAAACAACTTATGATGATGACTTCTATAGCAGAAAAAAATATTAAATACTATCCTTGAGTCCAAATATCAATATGCAAGCGGAGTTGATTTATTTCATGTCTGTAAGGCAGATATTTTTGTTTCCAATGACAGCACGTGTTGGAAGGTTCTAAAACAATAATAATTTTTTAAAAAGGCTCAGGGTTTCACTTGAATATACTTTATTTGGCTATCCTTGCTACAGACCAATTCAGAAGAAACTCTTTTATTCTGAAATGTATAATGTCCAAAATGATCTGAGATTAAAGGTGCTACATAAATTAAAAGGCATTAAGAAGCATTGTGTCTAACACCACACAACTTTTTAAAAGCCAAATGCTCTTACTTCTTGTCACTTGCTGTATGTAATTTAAATTAACCCAGCTTTTAGGTTTTCATTTTGCTTCTGATCTGTTGGAAAATCTGTATTACAGTTTGTGAGAGCTGTTTGTTATGCAAGTGTAACTGTATAAATGAGGTCCTGTATTTAATTTCCTTACTCTAAAGCAAGATCAGCTCTACCTACAGATACCACTTTAAAACCTTGTCTTAGAGGTCTTGAATGATGGAGAATTCTCCCTCTCTGCAAACATGATTTTATTTTCTATTCCATTCTACTTCCTTTTCTAATTCTTGTTCTGCAAACCGAACTGTGCTTGCTACAATATGAAGAAATTCTTTGTGCCCCGAATGAAGTCAATTAAGTAGTCACAAATATACGAAGTGGATAATTTGTATAATACCACAATATTTCTTTGTCTAGCCTGTACATTAAGTGTACCTGAAAATATTTAGCAGTGGAATTAAATACTCTAGGGTCCTGTCTTCTAAACTAAGTTCTGCTGTAAAGATTATCAAGGTCCTGTAGAAATAATAATACAGAATTTTCAAATGCGGAAGAACTCTCTCTTGAAGATCTTTCTTTGCCCAGAGTGAAGACTAACTTCTTACTCCTCGTTGGAATAAGTCATAACATTTCTTGGTTTACAGGGTTGCCACACCTAAGAGAACTATAATACTGTTTTTAAATTGCCTTAAATCACCATCATGAAGGAGTGGTTTGAAGTTCAAAATGTCAAACCACCCCTTCATGGTTGCATGAAGGCAAAACTTTAAAGAATTGCCTTCAAATGTATTAGTGAAGAGCAGGTTTTATTAAGAACTTGTGAGACTTTGAGTTTGATGCCTATATTCACTCTATCACTTATTACATAGATGAAACATACATAAGAAAATTGGGTAAGAATCAATTTAGAACAACTTAATAGAGACTGGGTACAAGCCTTAGATGGTACCATAAGAACAAATTTCTTTTTCTGCTTTTCTATGTTTATCCAGAAGGATGTTTTCTTATTTGTAATAAGCTATGTGTTTCCAAAAATTCTGAAGGGTTAATGTAAATTATCTTCCCTTCTGTTTATTTTTAAATATCAATAAATATTTTATGTCCCTTGTGTCTTAGTCAGTAACACTTTGCAAACCACTTTTAAATTAATGGGCATTTAAGTTATTCAGTTGCTTTTTCTTAACTTGAGTTTAATTTCACTTTTCTTTTCTTTTCTTTTCTTTTCTTTTCTTTTCTTTTCTTTTCTTTTCTTTTCTTTTCTTTTCTTTTCTTTTCTTTTCTTTTCTTTTCTTTTCTTTTTCTTTTTCTTTTTTTTTTTTTCTTTTCTTTTTTTTTGTCTTTTTGGCAAGGAATAAATCTTCTGAATTAGAAGATTAAGATTGGACAGAGTATAATGTCTTTAATCAGTAAAGATTGAAGAAAAATTGCTATCCCCCAAACTGAGAGATGACTCTATTAGAGAAATTAAACCTGAAGAAGGAAAAATAATGATTCAGGTGACATTGAATATTGAAAACTTAATTTTTTTTGTTGCAAATGGGAAGCTTGCAAAGACAAATGTAGTCACTAAGAAAGCAGAAAAAAAAATTCTGGCAGTAGTGCTTTCATTCCCTAAAACAGTCATCTTGAGAAATCACAAAGAAAAGTACTAAGGTATAGGGCTATTTTAATTAACCTGCTTAATTCACAGTTTTAGCTATTTAGCACATCTCCGTGTGTGTGCATAAAAATAGTTATGACATTAATAATTATGATTTACTGATATAACTAATTCAAATTTTCACAAGTGCACCATTAACAGAGAGAAATCAAATGCTTAATAAGGAAATCAGTGTGTCAGTCTCTTCCTTTCTGGACAGGTTCTTTTTGACATTCTCTGAGTGGAAGATACGATGTTTAACATTACATTTACTTGCATGGAGGTAGTTGATATCAACTAGAACTTCTCATTTAGAAGAGTGATACAAAATATACTGAAAAAAAACCACAAATGAAAGATACACTTACAAAAAAATACCCAGTTGCAGTACAGGGGTCAATCACATCACCAGTGAGGTCCCAGTTACCAGGTTCTGCACACTCACCATCACAATTCTGGGTACTGGGAAGGAGAACATGGGTTAAAAACAGCTCATGCTCATTGCTCTCTTTGAAATATCTTTGTTAATTGTTTAACTTTCACCCTCTGAGTTGGGTGACATAATCACTCATCCTGCTCTGGCTAACACAGGGAGATATTCATGGGGTCATTTGAGGAACTTGGGGGAGAAGCATTTATACCACAGGCTGATGCACTGAACCATTAAGAGCTGTTAATCTAAAACTTCCACTGGTCCCTACTGTGTTGAGATACAGACAGCTTCTGTGCAACAGCTGTGGTCTGTCACACCCTGCAGTACTCCTCAGGCTTCCTGGGCCTTCTTACCAATCTCCCCTGAGCCTTCTTCCGTTCTAGGGTATTGTTGGTCAGTGACTCAGTGACATAAAAGATATTATTTACTAGTAACACTTACGACTCTTCAAATCAAACATCCCAAGTATCTCAACACGTATTCTGGCTTCTAAATTAAATATTTTGGCTTATGCAATACAAAGAAGTTGATCAAATGATTAAAGGTGAAAGCTAGAAATACTTTGAGGAAAGAAGATCTACATCACATGAACTGCCTTGTCATGCATTCATTAAATTATATTTAAATGATAAACTGGTCTAGAACTTTATTTTTATTTTATCTGATAGTTCCAGAAAATAATTTTTCCACTATTATTTACATAACAGTTGTGTTACTAAGAGCCAAATCCTAAGGTTTTCATGTACTTTTTGAAGAGTTGGTTAAGAAATTTCTATAAAAGCTGTGAGACACATCTTGCATCCAGTGAATGGTAACATCCGTTAGAAACATCATCAGTACCATTGACAGCTTATTGAATGTTTGCAACTGGTAGATTTTGTCGTTTTGCAGAAGGATATTAGAAGTATTAAAACCACTGTGCTACTGCAAGCCTGTTTAATTCCAAGACTCTGAGGATAATGTCTAGAACACTGCTGCAGAATATTAAAGCTCAACTCAGTCTTGTATTTCTTCTATGAAGAAGAGTTTGCCTTTCTCTTGTTCACAACCCATAGATTTCTTAAAAAAAAAAATTGGGGTTTTTTGTTTCTTTGGCCTAGCTTATGCATTCATCTGACAAATCCTAAAAATCAGCAATCAATGGTCATGTCTCAGTTTTGAAACGGAAGCTTTCCTGTTCAGGACATGGACAAGTAATTTGTTAAATTGTTTATATCATCCAAAAATGATTTAAATACAGATGTGCAGGAACATAGGTGCATACAACACATGCAAGAAGTGACAGAAATACAACAGGAGTGAAAATCCTAAAGACGGGTTCAGTCTGGGGAGTTTAATTTACCAACAGTTGGGTTGCTTGAATATCTTTCTGCTATTCTTTACCCTTGGCCTGAGAAATATCCATCCAATGTAGGAGTTCCATCCAGATATAATTAAAGCACATTTTAAACACCTAAAATATACTAACTTTATTTATTTTATTCCCACAGTTCAGCGGTTGCTTTGGCTGCATACACTGCTCCTTATCCCCACGCCCAAATTCATGTCACTGTGTCAGATCTAAGACAAAGAAAGTAAGAAACATATCCAAATACATGGATGTCAAGGGAGTGATTTACCTAGCAACAGTAACTATGTGAAAGTTTTTCAGAAATGTCTCTGCATGTAATGGTACCTTAATGCCTTGCATTTAAGAGGTTTGAAGAAACAGCTGGGAGGATTCTAGCAAAGCCAAACATCAAAGACATGCAATGCACATACATTCTGGGAAATATAATGCCATCAGTTCACAAAGAAATTTATGTTCATGCTTTCAATAAATATTGTAAAGATTTTGCTCATAAATCCATCGGTAGAAAATTATTATTTTACCCTATGCTACACTGGATAGCAAAAGTATGTGAACAGAGGAAACATGTTAGTATAAATATTTCTCTGTTCTTACAGCCATCACTTTAAAAGCAAACCACCACAAAAAGAATTATCTGAAGTGTTACAACAATAACCCTGAGAATAAGGAGAGGTAAAAAGCTGAGATGGCACTGTGATATATAACTATCTACTGCTGTGTCAGTAATGCACACTGCTGACCGATGACCCAGGGGATCAAACCCCAATATACAATGAACAGTTTTCTCTTAAACAACGAGATTTAATAGATCTCACTAAAAGAAAAGTGTGTTCCCATCAATTCAGCATAGTACCAGGTGAGAATAAGTTAAAATATTTTAAATCCAGAATAATCCAAGTGAGGTCCTAATCAAAGTCATTGTACATAAGGATCCATGCTATTTAAATTCAATGTACAATCTGAAGCAGAGTATCCAGGTGAGATCATAGCTTGACAAAAAAACATATTCTCTATTTTTTCTTTTTTATTCCAACCTATCTCCTCTCTTTCCATAGACATTTGTCTTCCAATCCCGTAAATTCAGTGTCTTTTTAAAAGACAGTGTAACCCGAGTCACCAAAACTTTGATGTAGATACCCTATTGTGAGCCTGCAGTGAAGACTAGGAAGGTTAAACTCAGAAAAATAAACTTCTATTATAGAAAAGTAATTAACTTTTTAACTACGAAAAGTTCAAATTAGATCAGATTGAACAGAAATAAAGAAGAGCTTACAGCTAATCCTGACCTCTATGCCTTTGCTTCCAAGTGTGGTTTAGGTAACTTTGCAAACTGTAACAAACTCAGCATGTTCCACATTGGCCCTCCAGTCATCTCTGAATGTACCTGATGTTCCTTTGAGGAGGATCTCCTTCTCTTCTTTTTCTGCTGAAAGCCCTAAACATTTTACTCCCAATGAACCAACTCAGTTCCAAGGAATGTCCCTGTACCTGTCTGAGCCAGTATTACAGAAACTCCCAGCTGAGAAAAAAAACCAGCACAATACACCACGAGTGATGTTAGCCATCTTTCTTTGTTTCTTCTTCTTCTTCTAAGACATGGTTCTTTTTCTGAAAATATTTATTATATTTTTCCTCTTCTACAGCCTTCTTCAACCTGATTTCTTAGAACCATTTCTATGTCTTCTTTCCCACAAAGTATTTCTTCAACTTTTAGTCTTTGCATGCAGTTTCATTCCTCCTCTTCCCTACCAATGATTCTAACAGCTCATCTTTCCCCTTCCCAAATCTTCAAGACTGAAAACGTATTTCCAGTGCTGTTCCTCTACCTCAACCAGTTTCTTCTATCACACTCCCTTATTGTTCTGATCACTTATTGCTCCTTCCACTCATCTTCCCACATCAACAGTCACTACTTCTTTCTTTTCAAACTCTTCCACTGATCTTCAAAATGACAGAACATTGTAACAATAAAATTATGGTATCAGGATCACAGAATCACAGATTTGACTAGGTTGGAAAATACCTTTGAGATCATCAAGTCAGCCTATGACCTAACATCACCTTACCAAATAAATCATTGGCACTGACTGTCACATCCACATGTTTTTTCAAACACCTCCAGCACCTCCCTGGGCAGTCCATTCCAGTGCCCAATCATTCTTTCAGTAAAGAATTTTTTGGTAATTTCCAGCCTAAACTACCCCAATGTAGTTTAAGACTGTGTCTTCTTTCTGTCAGTGGTTGCCTGGGAGAAGAGACTGACCCCCACCTGGCTACAACCACCTTCACGGCATTTGTAGAGTGTGATAAGGTCTCCCCTGAGCCTCCTTTTTTTCCAGACCAAACAACCCCAGCTCCCTCAGCCATTCTTCATAGGGCTTGTGTTCCAAGTCCTTCATCAGCCTTTTTGCCCTCCTATGGATGTGTTCTTTCTAAACGGAGGGGCTCAGAACTGGAGACAGCACTCAAGGTGCAGCCTGACCAGTGCCAAGCACAGGGGAAAATGTACATGCATGACTCAATTCATGATAATTTTACACGTGACAGAAGAATGTGGCTTTCTCACTGTTTTCAATTGAAATAACTACAGCTTGAGAGAATCTCAGGCAAAGACCCAACACCAATGCAAGTACTACAAAGCAATTCATCCTAAACATCACACCAAAAGCATTTTACCTAAATTTGACTAAACTAATTCAGTTAGCAAGATTCTGTGGATGGGTCCAGTAGCCTTGCTATTCCATTCATTTCTTCCTGAAGAAACATTTACAACAATGTATTTTAAACTCTATATTTTCTCTTGCCAGAGAATTGGTTACTTCAAAATTCTATTTCACAAATTGTAGCTGAGGTACTGTGATTTTTATCTGGACATTGACTTCTCCTCTTGCCTTGTCCACTCCCATACCTTTAGCTTATTTAGTTCCAGTATGTCTGTGGCTGGTTCTAAGCCCATACTTGCTACCACCATTTGTTTTGTTTGTAAGAAGCAGTAAGTGAGCATAAATGAGGTCCATATTATGTGCTAAGAGATCTGTGATTGGACAGTCTGGATGCAGGTTGGCCTTACCACTCTCACCAATTTTCCTGCTGTCATTATCTGCCCTAAGATATTTACACTACTCTCTCTCTCTCTGTAGCACGCACACAGGCCACAGGAACCCACCTTCTTTGCCTAGATACTCCACCTCATCTGACTATCAGCAGAGGTTAAGTACCAGCTTGACATGGAGCTTGGGCTCACATCTGAATAATACCTCCTCTTCTCTTTCTCACACCAACCTAATTAAATCCTGGCTTTTCTCTGTATATAAACCAAGAAAATCACACACAATCTCCTTGTGGTTCTTTAAGCCGAGAAATGCCTCGACTGGAGGTTAACAAGGTGTTCTAGAAAAAAAAAGGTACAAACAAAAAATCCACAGGAAAAAAAAAATGCCACCTTTAGAGTCAGCTAGTACTATTTTCCCTGCTACCAATGTATTTACCTGTTAGTAAATACTGGAATTTTGGGTAAAAACACAGATATAACATCTACTTTTCTTGTAGTGAAGAAGGCAGAAGGAGAGGCAATAATATGACCTTAGTTCTTACACTGTTTAGAGAAGATTCTTGACAGAACAGAGAATGACTTGCTTTTGTTGAGAAATATTCGGATTTCAAACTGCTACCAAGGCAGAAAATACTAGCCACTGATGAAATGCACCTCCATTGAACCATGTGCTCATGGGCAGCATGAAGTCAGTTTGCATGAAGTACCAGACCTTAAAAGTCATGGTATGTTTGTTTTGCAAATGTTAATGGAAAACCCATTTACAAAATACTATTTCTGGACTACAGTTTTGAGACCTTGAATAAGAGTATTTTTTATTCTCCATGGACCATCCCCTCATAGCACAACTGTTAGTTTAAAAAAAAAAACCAAACAAAAACCGGCAAAAAACAAGTATAGCACTGCAGATCTTCAAAGATTTATTTTCTCCATTACCCATATATACTATCTGTGCATTTCATTTTACTTTAATTTTTTGTCAGGCATTAGAAATAACTGTAGATTGCTACATTCCTTTTGATGTACACATCACTCAATTAATAATAACAATTTCAGTGCACATCAAAAAATCCAACCTTTTATAGAAATTTGTTGTGACAGATTTAAACTGTATGAAATTTTTCAGTATTTGTAGAACTCTTAAAGTCATGTATTTAGTTTCCAGCAAAACAACTTCCTTCTAATGTACAAAGAGTGTTCTATACATTCCTTCAATAATGTACAGGGTGTGTTAACAAAAGGTTTTGGGCAAATAGCAGAGTATACACTCTTGTAAAAAAGGATATTTTAAAAATGGCATAGCATTTATGACACAAGGTTGTGTCATGAATGAAAAGTGAAAACTGAAAAGGGCCAGATGGCTCTTTTCATGTTTGGTTACCAATTTTATACATACATGTATGAGATTCAAAGTAGGGTTTAATCTTTATTGGTAGCTTTTAGTGGTTATACTTTCCAAGAAAAAAATCATTTTGGTCCAGTGATTAAAATAAGGTCTGCATGTGTTTTATATTAAATTTATTATGCAAGCTTATCTTTTACAAGTATATTTAGTTGTGATCCCTGACTGAAATCTACCTCAAGTCTTCAGATTAGAAACCACAAAACCTGACAGAGGGGGAGAAGATCTGTCCACTGCTGCGCAAAACCCCCCACCTGCTTGCTAAGTTTTAATTGCTGCAACAGGAATCAGCTATGACTTCAGCACTGGTAATATTAGCAGTTCGAGAAGTTACTCCCTCCTATGAGAGTATTTGTGGTATGGATGTTTTGCTTATAGTGGTCACTGTTCTAATGTAATATGAATAACAACACAGTTCTTTTATACAGGTATTGGTCCTTTTTATTAACCTGACACACCTAGTTTGATAAGCCTTTGTGTATTACCTATGAGAATGAAGTTTACTGCTACACATATGGAATTAGGTGAATGACAAAATCTGACCTCATTCTTACATGGACTGGTAAACCTAAAAACAAGAATTTCTCTTTTCTCATGGTGCATGCATTCCTCTGCATGACTTACAAATTGCCTACTTATATTAAAGCTTTCATGTAGTCTTTTTCATATAAGAATATTTTTTTAACATTCAAATAGTTTGGATGATACTTACCCTATTATTCTGGAAATTCATTTAATAAAAACAATGTCTGTAGATATAATTTCATGACACTCTGACAATTACTTAATTGGAACAATTTTTTCTCCACAACAAAATGTGCCATTTAAATAATTTTACAAAATTAAATTTTCACTAACTGGGGAATGGGAAGGGTGTGCTCTGTACCTCAATTTTCAAATTTCTGAATGAGAAATAATAATGTTGAAACCTGCATGATATGTATTGCACAGCATGTGAAACTGACAGAAACATTTTTCTGTCTTCTTGAATGGATTATGAAGCACTTGACTTTTTGCCAGAATATTTCCTCATTACTTGTACAGCTCAGAAAAATCCCTCATCATCCACCCAGCATGTCTGTATGAATTGTCAATAGAGAAATCATCAGCTAAGCTGAATATGAGGCATGGAAGTTAGAGTCCTGTAAAGTGTAGAAAATACTAAGATTTTTAGAAGCCCTACTCTTTTCACTGAAATTAAAAGAAAGAGCTCATTCTCGTTTGTAATAGGACTGGTGTCTCTTGTGTTTAAGCCATAAGATGACAGTTTCAGTGAAAAAGATTTATAGGTTTAGCTGACAGTTCAGCAGAGAGAAACCCTTGAAGGTGGCACAGCCAGCTATTGTAGGATTGATATTGTAACATGACTTGAATAAACGGCATTAAGAACAAAAAATAACAAAAAAATCACTTTGTTCATCAGCTCATCATTTCCAGTCCAACCTGCTCCAAACAGCACAAAACCAAAACTCTGAAATCTTGCTTCTTGTAAGAAGCTCAGTCATTGCAGCTCTTCTGGCTGCTAATAAGTGTTCCTCTTCATAAACACTCCCATTTTATATGATTTGTTGTAATACTTGGGAAAGTGGTTCCCCTGAGATATACAAGACAAAAGTAATTTCCAGGTTA
The DNA here is from genome assembly GCA_013400175.1 of Phainopepla nitens. NCBI lineage: Eukaryota > Metazoa > Chordata > Aves > Passeriformes > Bombycillidae > Phainopepla > Phainopepla nitens. Next base: position 910,206 of record VXBQ01002340.1, read on the forward strand.
CAAAGCAAAAACCTAACTGCGACTTGAGAGTTTTGGCTGCAAAGCAAGGAAAAAATGTTCCATGCTTCTGTATTTCAGGTAAGAGACAGGGCTGATTATTCCATGCAGCTATAAAAAATCAACACAGAACTGATCCTTGTAAAATGTCATGTTCTCCCAGAAAATCTGAGATCTAAAGCCAAAAAGACCAAGGAAATGCTCAATCTTCAGAACAGGCTCAGTATCTTGAATGATTATGGTTTCTGGGGTCAGAAGAAAAAAGCCATGGTAGCTAAATTCAAAATACCTTAAATCACTTGTATGTGTGACATTAGAGCATAAATAACTCAGCTGAAATATAGTTTATGTTAATATTCTGGCAATTTTCACCTGTAATGATTCCTGTCAAAACCTGTAAAACAATTTGATAATGAAAATCAAACAAACAACAAAAAAAGGAATTTCACTCAGACTTTCTGTTCAAATTATCAATACACTGTATTTTTTTCTGTTAAATAAAAGCACTTTCATTTCTTGTGCTTTAATCATTTATTGAGATACAAATTCAAGGTACTTTGAATACACATGGAACTCTTTAATTATGCCATTAAAATCCTGTGCCTTTGCAGTGAGATAATGGATTTATTAAACAGATTATTTGATATATTCTGCAGGAAGCTTGTGGTTGGCAGCTGCTGCTGCATCTTCAGGGCCGTGACGGAGTGAGGGACAATACAAAGACTCTGCCTTAAGAAATGCCCAACATTATCCTTCACGCAGTTTAACTGGTAAAGAATTGTGATAAAAAAATTATCTTAATATCTGTAATGTTTTAGTAGTTGAACTCAACTCTGCTGTAAACTTTCTAGGAAATATGAAACATGAATAATGGATTGTAGTTGAGATCAAGTTATGCCACAGCTAGCATGTTCACATAAGATCTAGAAAGCACGAATATTGCTGTATTTCCTGTTGTATTCACTGCTTCAAGGGATATGCAGAATGTCAATAATCTGGTTTGATTGGTAAGATTTGTGTCACTGGAGAAAATAAGAAGTTACTTCATACACTTTAATGACTACTTGCTGGTATTGCTAATAGAAGGATCTTCAAAGCATTCTTTCTTTGGGCTGCAGTACACTTGGACACCTGAAACAAAGCAGAAATATAAATTGGTGATCAATCTGTAATGAAAAATTTTGATATCTTAGTCTTCAGTTGTCCTGGCTAATTTCACAGGAAGATGTGTGAGTTCACACACAAAGAACTTTATTATGAGAAAGAAAAGTATCATCTGCTCATGTGGACTACATGATGAATGGGTGAATTTGTTTTCAACTACCTTTCTCTCTTCCAGTAACAATTTGGGTTCCACCTGTATGCTGCATTACTCCTGAATTTCATTACTTCTTAAAGGCCATCTTTTCCCAGACCAGTCACTGAAGAATTTTATCTCTATTGAGTATTTCTGGAAAATAGGCTTCCAAATGTTCAGTCTCCAAAGAAAACAATACAGCAGAAAACCTTGGATGGATGTTACAAGATCTGGTCCTCTTAATATCATGGATCTACCTTATATTAAACTGACACCATAATTCAATTCTACAACTTTGTGTTTGAATCACAAAGTTGTTAAATTCCAAGTGAATGGAGCCCAAATTAAAAAGTTTCTGAAAACTCATAGAAATCACTAGCAAAGTTGTTTCTCTTTTCCTTTCTGTTCTGATCCGTCTGGGCGATTCCTTATGTTTCCATCTCCATGCATAGAAAGCACCTTGACAGATAATTTGGCTAATATTTCAAAGTGTTAAATTCTCTTTAGCTCTTGTAGTCTTTCTCTCCATCATATTGACTAACCAAATTACATAAAATAAAGATTCCTTACAATCACAAAATTATTTGGTTAATTGTGGGTAAGCAAGATATCTTTAAAAAACAAGGGTTTAGTTTATTGAAGTTAAGTGGATGTACCTCTTGCACACTGTAGCTATGAAACTAACAACACTTTCTAAAATCAAAGAAGGATGAGTCACAAGTGTTCACTAAGTTTGTGTCTCCCTGCATTTAAGTGTTGGGGTTTTTTTTCAGAGCATTTAAAACAAAACAGACTAAGTATCAGTATCAGGGTGTCATGGTTTGACATAGCTTGGTTTTTAGTTAAGACATAGACACTAAGCTCCAAACCCACTACATTGGGATTCTTCATTTATTTCATAAGTTGTTTCTTCCTTTCTTCATTTATGACCCCACCTGATGAATATGTGCTTATTTTCAGAGGCAAGGATGAGCAGTCCATGGTATGTGCTGTGACTTTTTTGCACATGGAGTTGGAGGGCAGCAAGAACCAGACAGTTCAGGGCAGAGGGAAAGCCAATTGCTGAGAGACAACAGAGCAGTAGGGGCAGCAACCCCAAAGATAAAGGACACAGTCCCATGGTATTCAAGGGAAAAAGAGCAGCTCCAGTGATTTTGTTCAGTGGACAGTTCAGATCACCAGGCTAAATTATAGCTAGAAGGCAGTTTCGAGACTGTCCTGGGGTGACTTTATGATGCTTGTATCCCCATTTGTCTGTTTAGCCCAGAAATAAGTTTTGCACCTTTAAGGCTGGCTCTGAGAGCCAAGAGGGAGAGAGAAGCACGGAGTTTGTTACCAGAAACTGCACGTGCTTCCCCACATCCTTCTCCTGGACTATGCTGTCTGCAGTGGACAGTGGGAGAGAGATCTCCGTTGTTTTTTAGTTCATTTTTAGCTAGGTAAGACAGAGACGTTCCCTGGACTATGCAATTTTTTTCTTTTTCTTGAAACTGTTTGAAGCTGCTCTGGACTAAAAACCCAGAGGGACACTGGGAGGTCACACCTGTGCCCCACTGGAGCCTGGCCTGGGCTGTGGCATTTCCAGCGCCAGAGGGACTGGGGACAGACTGAGTGAGCCGAGCTGCAACCCACGATAGGTTCTTTCTGAATTTGTCATCTCTTGTGAGCGAAGAGAGGTTTTTGTTACTTAGTATTATTCATTTTTTTTGTGCTGGTGAATGCTCTGTCTGTTAAATAAACAGGTTTTTTCCACTTTTCTCTGAGAAAATCTTTTCCTGAACCAGTTGGGGAAGGGACCACTTGAGTTTGCTTTCTGGAGGAACCCCTTTGGAGGTTTTCTTCCAAATTTGCCTTAAACCAGGACAAAGACCATGCTGGAAAGTCAAAGAAGTCAAGTCCACAGGTCAGGAGCAACGAGATACACAGGTGACCACAGGCACAGGCGAAGTTGTAATACAGCTCTGGCAAAGATAAGGCTAAGTATCTTGGCCTAAAAGTATTTCTTTTGCAAAGAGGAGAGAGAGGCTAAAAAGGCTTCTCATAGCCTTTTTCATCCAAGCTGTTTTCCCAGCACTCCAACCATCATTTCCACAGCTGCACCAGATCAGAGCTGGCCTTGAGCACAGTCAAACCCCAGAGGGGGAGCAGGAGAAAACTCAGGACTCTGACACATAATTAGAAATGGTAATTTTTGCAACTGCATGCTATACCTGGTGTGAACAATTACTACCAGCTTTCATAAATTGAATAAATTAATAATGTGTAGAATTAGTTTTATCTCCAGCATGCAGATGAAGTTGGTCTCTGAAAAAGAAATCCTAAACTCAACAGTAACTTGACCTCAATGAATGAGGCCAGGATTTCATCCACAGAATTCAAATGAGTTTCCAAAGATCACAAAAGAGTCCTGAAGTCCCTCTTATATGCATTGAAGGAGTTCTCATGAAAGTTAATAGGCTTGCATTGCCTTTATTTTTTGCTTGTATTATGAACTCAGTCTACACTTGTAGCAAAAAACAAGGATAAAAGCGACAACCTATTTACCTGAGGCTTCCAATTTGATTTGAAAACGGTACTTGCTTCTAAAATACATCTTTTATAATACAATATATTTTTCACCTTCTTGAACTAGATGGGACAAAGAATGTAGCCTGTACATTCTTATCATATGTGGTAGAGTTAAATTTCTTCACAATAGCTGGTATGGGCCATGCTCTATTTTTGTGCTGAAAACAGCACTGATAATTCAGAGATTTTTTTGT